>CM047897.1:18900867-19050121 GCA_026229545.1 Pistacia atlantica | reverse complement strand
ATTTGCATGTGTGCAATAACTTAAGATAGAATAAAGAATTTTAAAGAATAAAGCACTCTAAGAGTAAAGAGAAAGAAAGAAAAAACACTAGAGAATAAATGAAAGAAAAGTGTTAAAGAAGAGAAAAGAATAGGTTGTTGCGATGGGGAACCCATGAGCGATAGAGAAGAATAGTCCCACATACACGCTGCCTTTAGTGAGCGGCCTCAAAATCAGAAAGAAGTAAGTGTACAGTTCGTTAGAAGTGTATGTGGATGAGAACTGTACCAACATAATTTACCTACATGCACGCCGCCTTTAGTGAGCGGCCTCAGAATCAGAAAGAATAGTTGTACAGTCCGATAGAAGTGCATGTAGATGAGGACAGTACGCACTTACATGGCCAGGGTTCCAAATTCATGCCTCAATTGAGTCCGATCAGCACAGAAGAAAGAACAGAACATAAAAAAAAAAAAAAAAGAATAGAACACAAAAAGAAAGAACAGAATAGAAAGAAAGAAAGAATAGAACACAAAAAGAAAGAAAGAATAGAATAGAACAGAAAGAAACAAAGAAAGAAAGAAAGAATAGAACACAAAAAGAAAGAACAGAACAGAAAGAAAGAAAGAATAGAACATAAAAAGAAATAATAGAACAGAAAGAAAGAAAGAATAGAACACAAAAAGAATGAACAGAACAGAAAGAAAGAAAGAAAGAATAGAACATAGAAAGAAAGAACATAACAAAAAGTGATAAGCGTATTTTACACTATGATTTTTCATTGAATTTTGATAGGATTTAGGATACTTTTCATACAATTTGGGCCATAATTGCTACCTAATTCTATTAATTTGTCTTTGTAGGCCTAAACGATGATTTTTAGCATAAATGACAGTTTTGAGCGTAAATTGTGTAACTTGAGCTTGAAAACTCTGAATAACCTGAATTTAGAAGCTTTGGAAAGCTAAGAAGAAGAGCTACAACGTTCATGTTTTGGGTTTTTCCTAATTCTGACTGGAAAAAGGTGAAAACTTGGCTTGAAGTCGTGAAAAGGACGCTGGGAACTGGAGAAAAACGTCTTTGGACGTGCTTCAGTATTTCTGCGATAACTTGAGCTGTAGACCTCGGATTGTGCTGATTCTTGAACTACAAGAAAGATAATTTAAAGGGCTACAATTCATATGTTTTACACGTTTCCAGATTCTAACTATATCATGCTCAAATTGGGCCTGTAAGTCTTCTCCGCGGCGAGGAAAAAGCTTCGCCGCGGCGAAATCTGCGTCAGATGCAAAAATAAAACGACGCGTTTTGGCTTGCTAGGGCTTCGCCCTTAAGTGAGAGAGGTATAAATTAGAGCGAAAAGGAAGAGAAAAGGGGGCTTGGTTCATGATTTGGGAGGCAGCTCATGGAAAGAGAAGATTATTGAAGATTTGGGCTTCAAATTAGAGAAGATTTCTCCATCTTTTGCTTGCTTTTCAATGATGAATCTTGATTCAGTTTGTTTTTGTTGTTTTATTTCGTTTTTTAGTATGAACTGAGTTGTTTAGCTAGGGTTTGATGTAATCTTGATACAATGATTCAAATTTATATGGATTGAATTACTTTGAGTTTTAATTTTATGATTGAGTGTTTATCTCTTTGCTTAATGTCTTTTGGATGCTTGATCACCATTCAAATGTGTGTTGTTCACAATGAGACTGAGAAGTGATTTGTGATTGTGCCTCTTGGGATAAATACCATAGATTAGCAAACGCTAGAGATAGGTTTAGCGATCTATGAAATCTAGATAGAATTCCACAAAGCTTAAAATCCTTTGAACTATTAATCTTCATTTTGTTGGGTGCGGAAGCTTAATAGGGATAAGTAGGGAAATGTAGCATGAGAATGTATGTTTTACAACTTAGGGAATTCGATTTTCAATCAAGGAATTAGAACTTGGGTAATAGATTCTATGATTTGGGTTAGTGTATTTAGGTGAATTCAACACCCTAGCATTTGTTTTATAATTGTTTAATTAGTTAAGTTGTTGGGTTTTGCATTTGTATTTAGTTTGTTAATCTTCCGTCAATCCAATTTATTGTTGCTTCAATTAGGACTTAAACTAGAAAAATCGGTAATTAATAACACTATCCTGGTGGGAACGATACTCACTCATCACTTTATTACTTTTTGCGACTAGTATACTTGCTATTTTTGCATGTTGTAGTAAACACGCATCAGAAAGAAAGAAAGAATAGAACACAGAAAGAAAGAACGGAACAGAAACAAAAGAAGAAATAGAACACAGAAAGAGAGAACATAATAGAAAGAAAGAAAAGAAACAGAAAACAGAAAAGAAATTGCATTCTTTATGCATTTACGCACATGCATCATGGCATTCATATTATTCAGAATTAGTTTCTCTAATTGTGCTTAATGTTAGTAAGTGAGAAAAAGAATAGAGAAAGAACAAAGAGAAAGAACAGAAAAGAACAGAAAAGAAGAGAGAAGTGTGATGTAAGGAAAGTATTCAGAATATGAGCAACGGAGATAGAAGGATAGCATAGCTGGTTTACTTACTAAGCCATTAGTGCTCTCGCCGTTGTTTTCAATGTTTTTTCCAAGTAGTAAATGAGATATGGTTGCTTGGAATGTCAAGATGCGGAAGGGTCGGGCAACACTATTGAGCTTCTTGAGAAATTTATTCACACTATGTATAGTTTTGTATATATAAAGAAATTTGGGCCCATTATTTTATACTCATCTACAGGTATATTTTTGTAATATATATATTTAGTTAATTTTACTATTTATACTAGCTAGAGAGAGTGTCATTACAAGACGCAAGAAATTTAAACTTCAACAACTCTTTATTAGCTGTATTAAATTCTAATTTAGAAAGTGGTCTAGTATATTTTGATTGTTATCCAAACTTTACAGTAGGATTACATGATCCAACAATACTGTCTGCATTAACTATTAATTTAAAAGCTTCTAATCTTACTTATCAAGATAAAGCCCAACCAGTAGCATTAATATATAGGATTTATTACAAAGTTATGAATACAACAATTAGTCCAAGAGCCATTAGGATGTCCCCACCAGGACATACAATTATTATGGAACCAGATAAAACAAAACATAAAACTTTTACACCAAAAAGATTAGCTTGGGATGAAATTATTAAACAAACAGATTAGAAATTAGAAAAATTATGCCCTCCAAAACCCTTACATGATAAAAATGAATCTGAGATACAACAAATAATACAAGAATCAGATGGTACAATAAGATTAAAATATAGAGAAACTCCCTTAGAACCAAATCAACCCATCATTACTACCAAAAATCATCATAACCCTAGGATTGAAGAAATTGTTAAACCTAGGCCTTCGTCGACAACTTCAACAAGTAAATTAGTAGGAGTAAATTATGCCCCTCCTGTACCAAAACCTGCATATAAAAACACATCAAGTCCACCTAGTTCACCAACACAATCAAAAGTATTAGGAAATTATAGTCAAATCAACACAATAAAAAAACCTTTTGAAATTAACAAAGAATTATTAAAACAAAAATTCCTACAAAACTATAATAAAGAAAAAAGACAAATTTTCTTTACAAAATTTAATCCAAAAGAACAAAATACCCTTAGATTTGAATGGTACAATACACAAGAAAAATTAAAACAAAATATTTATTTCTTTAATTGGTTAGAAAATAGAAAACATTATCAAAATTTAAGTGAAAAGAAAACTATTTTTGTAACTACTAATGCAACAAAAAATTGGCAAACATCAACCAATAAGACTATTACATTTGTCCATCCACCTTTAGAAGAAATTAAAATAGAACATCAACAAGCAGAAATAATAGCATCACCATTTAAAAAAAAATTAATAGAATAGATGATGATAAAAAACCACCAACTTTACAAGACATCAAAACAATTACTCTGATCAAATTCTCCACACTATGAGTCAACAAATGAATAGGATAGAAAATAATACTACACACATAATTACAAAAATTTCAAAAGCCCCCGGGAAGGAGTTAGTAGAAAATTCAAATTCAAATTCAAATTCAAATTCAACACACTTTACGAAATTCAACACCCCCTTATTCACAAAAATATGTTAAACCATTTTTTGAACCCTTTGACATTCCAAAAGAAGAAATCGTTAAATTCAATAATCACAATACTATTTTAGAAAATATTAGTAAAAAACTTAGTGAATTATCATTCTCCAAATCAAACATTAATGTTCTTATAGAATTCGACCCAATAGAAGAATTAAACAAAATTTTTTAAAACTTAACTATTAATAAAATGAGAAATAATATGAAATATCCAAAAACTCGAAACTATTACCCAAGACCTTCCTTACGAGATATGCAATTTGAAGATGTAACACAAATGGCAAGATCTTCCTATACTAGAACAGGAATAGATGAATGGAATATAGATGGATTAGTTGAACACCAAATATTAAATATTTTACAAGAAATGACTATGGCAGCATTAGCTCATAAATCACATGAAAACACTGATCATCAAATAGCAAAAGTATTAGTCTCAGGATTTACGGGAACGTTAAAAAATTGGTGGGATAATGATTTACCAAAATCACATAAACATCACATATTACACGCAACAAAAAAGACTAGGAAAGTCAAAGTAGAAGGTACTAATCAAGTAGAATATGATCAAGAAGAAGGAGACGTTGTAGCTACATTAATTTATGCAATAACCAAAAATTTTGTAGGAGACCCAACAAGCTTTCAGAAAAAATCACAAGAAATATTATCAAACTTAAGATGTCCAACCATGGAAGATTTTAGATGGTATAAGGATATGTTTTTACAAAAGGTATTCACAAGAACAGACTGTAGGAAACCCTATTGGAAAGAAAGGTTCCTAGACGGTCTACCTAGTTATTTAGTCAGACTGTCAAGAATGCATTATACAAAAAATATGATGGAAATATACCTTATGAAGACTTAACATATGAAGATTTAATTAGTTTTATTAATAACGAAGCTTTAATAATTTGCACTGATTTAAAATTAAAAGCTACATTAAAAAATGAATTAAAACATAAGAAAATGGAATTAAGTGAATTTCGTAGTCAATATGGTTATGAAAAAATATTGCCTCCCTCTATTACGTACAAAAAAGATAAAAAAACAAAAACAATATAGAAAACCTTCTTACAAAAGAGATTATAAATACGAAAAAAAATCTTATGATAAGCCTTATAAAAAGAAAAGATCTTCTAACAAGAAAATATCCAAAAAAACCTATCACATGTTGGAAATGTAAACAACAAGGTCATTATGCAACAAAGTGCCCTATGAAAAATCAAATTAAAAAATTAGAAATAGATTCAGAATGAAAACAACAATTATTAAAAATTATTCAAAAAGACTCTGAAGAAGATTCTAGTTACAATATAGATAAGAAGATATGGTATATCAAATTCAAGAAAATACTTCTGAATGAATGAGTGAGTCTTCACAAGACTCTGATGATTGTGATTGCATGGGGCCTTGCTACTGTGCAATGAAATCAATAAATATAATATCAAAATCTAAACCTAAGTCAATAAATGTTATCACCAAATCAAAAGAATTTTTATTAGATATTATTGACAAAATTCAGGATGAAGATATTAAAAGAGAATATTTATTAAAACTTGAAGAATTAATTTTATCTGAAGGAAAACAAAAAGATGTAGATTCTTACAATTTAAAAGACATATTCAAAAGATTTGATAAACCCACATAAGTTAGTTTAAGTGATTTGCAAGAAGAAATCAATATTCTGAAAAATCAAGTTAAAGAATTACAAAACGATAATATTGAAATCATGTCACACCCTGATCTGCGGCTTGCCGCGGGCTGCACGAGACCAGTGTGAATTCTAGGATATCCCACCCCTGCAAGTGGTTTCTTTTGCCTCCTCCACCTCTCGAACACAAGACCTGCAAGCTTAAGTCATTGTGCTAAGACAGATGAGTACCATCGGGGGACAATGCGAGTAGAATTCACACTCGGGTGCTAGACTGCGCGGCTGCAGCAAGGCACAGGGTGTGACAAATCAAGACAGATTTATTATGTTTAAAAGCCTCCAAAGAAACTATAAGACAGCCATCAACCTCAAAATCAGAATTAAAAATCATAGAAGAAACTGAAGAAGCATTTATTAATGAAATCTCTCGAATTAAATTTCAAAAATGGCATGTTTACATTAGGATCAATATCAATCAAGAGTTAGATCTTATTACACAAGCTTTAGTAGATACAGGAGCAGATCAAAATTGCATAAGAGAAGGATTAATTCCAACAAAATATTATGAAAAAAACAAAAGAAAAATTATATGGAGCTAATGGTCAACAATTAAACATTAATTATAAATTATCTAATGCACATGTATGTATACAAAATTTTTGTATTAAAAGTACATTTATTCTAGCAAAAGATTTAGATCAAGATGTGATATTAGGTACCCCCTTTATTACTCAAATTTACCCTTTTACAGTAAATGATAAAGGAATTACGACCAATATTTTAGGACAAAATGTAAGATTTGAATTCGTTAATCCTCCATTAATAAAAGATATTAATAATTTAAAAGACTTGTCAATATCAAACATAAATCTTATTAATTATAAGAAAAGACAAATTAATTTCTCAAAGGAAGAATTAAAACATGAAAGGATAAAGCAACAATTAGAAACTCCAAAAATTCAAGAAATTATTAAAAATTTAGAAAAGCGATTTTCACAAGACATATGCTCAACAATTCCAAATGCCTTTTGGGATAGAAAACAACACATAGTTTGTCTTCCCTATATTAAGAACTTTGATGAGAAAAATATACCAACAAAAGCTAGACCCATACAAATGAATAAAGAATTACTTGAATACTGTCATAAAGAAATCCAAGATTTACAAGATAAAAATTTAATTAGACCAAGTAAATCTCCATGGAGCTGTTCTGCCTTCTATGTCAATAATGCAGCAAAAAAGGAACGAGGAGTTCCAAGATTAGTAATCAATTATAAACCATTAAATAAAGTATTACAATGGATTAGATATCCAATTCCCAATAAAAAAGATTTAATTAACAGATTATATAATGCAACAATATTTTCAAAATTTGATATGAAATCAGGATTTTGACAAGTTCAAATAGATGAACTAGATAAATACAAAACGGCATTTAATGTTCCTTTTGGTCAATATGAGTGGAATGTTATGCCTTTCGGATTAAAAAATGCACCTTCAGAATTTCAAAATATTATGAATGATATTTTTAATCCCTATATACACTTTACAATAGTATATATTGATGATGTCTTAGTTTATTCAGAATCAATAGATCAACATTTGAAACATTTAAAAATATTTGAAGAAATTATTAAAAGGAATGGATTAGTTGTTTCAGCCACAAAAATGAAATTATTTCAAACAAAAATCAGATTTTTAGGTCATGAAATTTATAAAGGAACTATTAAACCAATTGATAGGACAATAGAATTTGCAAATAATTTTCGTGATGAATTAAGAGACAAAACACAATTACAAAGATTTTTAGGATGTCTAAATTATGTAGCAGATTTTTTCCAAGACCTTAGAAAACTCTATGAACCTTTATATCAAAGACTTAGAAAAAATCCTCCTGCATGGTCCGAGTCTCATACCCAAATAGTTAGAGAAATTAAATTCCTTCCTTGCCTTAGTATATTGGATCCCTCGGCCTATCCTATTATAGAAACTAATGCCTCTGATATAGGTTATGGTGGGATATTAAAACAAAAATTAGATAATAAAGAGAATCTGGTAAGGTTCCATTCTAGAGTCTGGCTCGGTGCTCAAAAAAATTATTCAACCATCAAAAAAGAAGTTTTATCAATTGTTTTATGCATTACAAAATTTCAAGATGATTTGATCAACAAAAGATTTTTGATTCGAACAGATTCTTCCGCATCAAAATTCATTTTTGAAAAAGATGTAAAAAATTTAGTTTCAAAACAGATTTTCGCCAGATGGCAAGCAATACTTTCTTGTTTTGACTTTGAAATTAAACACATCAAAGGACACAATAATTCATTACAAGATTTTCTTTCCCATGAATTCTTACAGGGAAAGAAAAAGTTGAGTGACAAAGAGCGAGAGAGAGTGAGTGAGTGAATGAAAAATGGGCACTCCCATCAAAAGCAATAATTCTCATGAAGAAAAAATATTACCCGATTTTCAAAAATCAAAAAATCTTTTTACTGTTGTCCAAAATCGTCATCTTTCTCAAAAGAAAAATACTCTTAGAAAATTTCAAAAAAATATTCTTTCAAATGATATTTGGCGAAGAATTCTTTCTGATATCCATATTGATGATTTTTTGGAATTAAATAGATATCTTAAAAATCCAACACCAATTCAATTAGCCGATGCCTTACCCATTTCTTCAAAAGGTATTAACAAAATTATTCTTGAAACTAAACTCCGTGTTAAAAAAGTCCTCATGAAATATAAGGACGAACATCCACAAGAATCATTTAGTATTTGGGCTTCTTCTCTTTTTAATAAACCTTTAATATCAACATCTGAAAACAATACGTATATTCATCAATTAGTCTCAGCTGAGGAGGCTACTGAATTAGTTGAAGTCGAAGATTATGAAGGTGAAAATGAGTTATTAAATTCTAAAGTTCTAGCCAATCCTCAAAACTCTAAAGACAGTGATTCAGATAATTTTCTTTCAGGCGATTCTCAATTTGAAGTTGATTAAAGGACAATGACTCAGCACCGCCTTTTTCCAATTTCAAAAGTTACAAATTGATATTCAAGACTTTTGGCAGATGACAAAATTTTATCTAGCCGACTTTATAACTTGTCAGAAGTAAGAAGCAAAATTGTCAACATTATCTTTGCAAGAATTGAAGACATCCATCAGACTTATCCTTTTCCAAAGTATACAATTGTCAAGCTCACTAACAACAAACAAGATTATTCGAGAGTCCATTAATAAGCATTATCCTTTGTCTGCCATTTTCAGAGCAGGTCCTCAATAATTCAAACCACGTATCCAAGACAGCTCATCACTTATCAACAACTTTATCTTTTAGTCTATATTGTAATAATGTAACGGATTCAAATGCTTTTGAAATCCGGTTTGTTGTAGTATAAAAATGTATTACTTCAGTTGTATCAGCAGAAGTTTTGAGAGTTAAGTTTCAGACAAAACTTTGAGAGCAAAACTCTCGTGTACAAATTATCAAAGCAATAAAATTATAAGTTTTTCTTCATTGCATTCATTATATTATTTGACTTTGTTTACTTTCAATCAATTTACAATATTTTCTTTATTTGACTTGACTTCAATGCATTTACTTTGCTTTTAATTCATTCATTTACATCTAATTTAGAAAGAGGTCCAGTATATTTTGATTGTTATCCAAACTTTATAGTAGGATTACATGATCCAACAATACTGTCTGCATTAACTATTAATTTAAAAGCTTCTAATCTTACTTATCAAGATAAAGCCCAACCAGTAGCATTAATATATAGGATTTATTACAAAGTTATGAATACAACAATTAGTCCAAGAGCCATTAGGACGTCCCCACCAGGACATACAGTTATTATGGAAGCAGATAAAACAAAACATAAAACTTTTACACCAAAAAGATTAGCTTGGGATGAAATTATTAAACAAATAGATTGGAAATTAGAAAAATTATGCCCTCCAAAACTCTTACATGATCAAAATGAATCTGAGATACAACAAATAATACAAGAACCAGATGGTACAATAAGATTAAAATATAGAGAAACTCCCTTAGAACAAAATCAACCCATCATTACTAACAAAAATCATCACAACCCTAGGATTGAAGAAATTGTTACACCTAGGCCTTCGTCGGCAACTTCAACAAGTAAATTAGTAGGAGTAAATTATGCCCCTCCTGTACCAAAACCTGCATATGAAAACACATCAAGTCCACCTAGTTCACCAACACAATTAGAAGTATTAGGAAATTATAGTCAAATCAACACAATAACAAAACCTTTTGAAATTAACAAAGAATTATTAAAACAAGAATTCCTACAAAACTATAACAAAGAAAAAAGACAAATTTTCTTTACAAAATTTAATCCAGAAGAACAAAATACCCTTAGATCTGAATGGTAAAATACACAAGAAAAATTAAAACAAAATATTTATTTCTTTAATTGGTTAGAAAATAGAAAACATTATCAAAATTTAAGTGAAAAGAAAACTATTTTTGTAACTACTAATGCAACAGAAAATTGGCAAACATCAACCAATAAGACTATTACATCTGTCCATCTACCTTTAGAAGAAATTAAAATAGAACATCAACCAGCAAAAATAATAGCATCACCATTTAAAAAAATTAATATAATAGATGATGATAAAAAACCACCAACTTTACGAGACATCAAAAATATTCAACATCAAAACAATTACTCTAATCAAATTCTCCACACTATGAGTCAACAAATGAATAGGATAGAAGATAATACTACACACATAATTACAAAAAATTCAAAAGCCCCCGGGAAGGAGTTAGTAGAAAATTCAAATTCACATTCAACATACACTTTAGGAAATTCAAAACCCCTTTATTCACAAAAATATGTTAAACCATTTTTTAAACCCTTTGACATTCCAAAAGAAGAAATCGTTAAATTCACTAATCACAATACTATTTTAGAAAATATTAGTAAAAAACTTAGTGAATTATCATCCTCTAAATCAAACATTAATGTCCTTTCAAACTTTACCCCAATCATAGAACAAAATCATAGGAAAATAAAATGTTCTAATTACAATAATAAAAATAAAAATAAAAAATGTTGGAAATGCAAACAAGAAGGACATGATGCTTTTAAATGTCCAACTAAAAGACAAAATAAAAACATAACATTAGAATCCCAATATAATCCAACATCAAAAGTATAATTTGAAATGCTACCCTCTC
This sequence comes from Pistacia atlantica, assembly GCA_026229545.1. NCBI lineage: Eukaryota > Viridiplantae > Streptophyta > Magnoliopsida > Sapindales > Anacardiaceae > Pistacia > Pistacia atlantica. The sequence goes on along the minus strand of CM047897.1, from coordinate 19,039,150 downwards.
AACGACCTTTTACCCCTAAAGTATTAAGCCTAAGTCAAGAGAATTCTAACAAAAACTTTGACAAAAACTTCAATAATTCTTTAATAAGAAACTCGCTAGATATTAAGAGTAAGCCTTTACAAACTTGTAATAATAGTGACCCTTGTAAGCCTTGCTACTGTGCAATGAAATCAATAAATATGATATCAAAATTTAGACCTAAGTCAATAAATGTTATCACAAAATCAAAAGAATTTCTATTAGATACTATTGACAAAATTCAGGATGAAGATATTAAAAGAGAATATTTATTAAAACTTAAAGAATTAATTTTATCTGAAGAAAAACAAAAAGATGTAGATTCTTACAATTTAAAAGACATATTAAAAAGATTTGACAAACCCACACAAGTAACTCTAAGTGATCTACAAGAAGAAATCAATATTCTGAAAAATCTAATTAAAGAATTACAAAATGATAATATTGGAATCAAGACAAATTTATTATGTTTAAAAGCCTCCAAAGAAACTATAGGACAACCATCAACCTCAAAATCAGGATTACAAATTAAAGAAACAGAAAAATCATTCATTAATGAAATCTCAAGAGTTCAATTTCAAAAATGGCATGTTTACATTAGGATCAATATTAATCATGAGTTATATATTATTACACAAGCTTTAGTAGACACTGGAGCAGATCAAAACTGTATAAGAGAAGGATTAATTCCAACAAAATATTATGAAAAAACAAAAGAAAAATTATATGGAGCTATTGGTCAACAATTAAACATTAATTATAAATTATCTAATGCACATGTATGTATACAAAATTTTTGTATTAAAAGTACCTTTATTCTAGCAAAAGATTTAGATCAAGATGTTATATTAGGTACCCTCTTTATTACTCAAATTTACCCTTTTACAGTAAATGATAAAGGAATTACGACCAATATTTTAGGACAAAATGTCACATTTGAATTTGTTAATCCTCCATTAATAAAAGATATTAATAATTTAAAAGATTTGTAAATATCAAACATAAATCTTATTAATTATAAGAAAAGACAAATTAATTTCTTAAAGGAAGAATTAGAACATGAAAGGATAAAGCAACAATTAGAAACTCCAAAAATTCAAGAAATTATTAAAAATTTAGAAAAGCGATTTTCACAAGACATATGCTCAACAATTCCAAATGCCTTTTGGGATAGAAAACAACACATAGTTTGTCTTCCCTATATTAAGAACTTTGATGAGAAAAATATACCAACAAAAGCTAGACCCGGACAAATGAATAAAGAATTACTTGAATACTGTCATAAAGAAATCCAAGATTTACAAGATAAAAAATTAATTAGACCAAGTAAATTGCCATGGAGCAGTTATGCCTTCTATGTCAATAATGCAGCAGAAAAGGAACGAGGAGTTCCAAGATTAGTAATCAATTATAAACCATTAAATAAAGTATTAGAATGGATTAGATATCCAATTCCCAGTAAAAAAGATTTAATTAATAGATTATATAATGCAACAATATTTTCAAAATTTGATATGAAATCAGGATTTTGGCAAGTTCAAGTAGATGAACTAGATAAATACAAAACGGCATTTAATGTTCCTTTTGGTCAATATGAGTGGAATGTTATGCCTTTCGGATTAAAAAATGCACCGCCAGAATTTCAAAACATTATGAATGATATTTTTAATCCCTATATACACTTTACAATAGTATATATTGATGATGTCTTAGTTTATTCAGAATTGATAGATCAACATTTGAAACATTTAAAAATATTTGAGGAAATTATCAAAAGAAATGGATTAGTTGTTTCAGCCACAAAAATGAAATTATTTCAAACAAAAATCAGTTTTTTAGGTCATGAAATTTATTAAGGAACTATTAAACCAATTGATAGGACAATAGAATTTGCAAATAATTTTCGTGATGAATTAAGAGACAAAACACAATTATAAAGATTTTTATGATGTCTAAATTATGTAGCAGATTTTTTCCAAGACCATAGAAAACTGTGTGAACCTTTATATCAAAGACTTAGAAAAAAATCCTCTTGCATGGTCTGAGTCCCATACCCAAATAGTTAGAGAAATTAAATCCAAAATTAAATTCCTTCCTTGCCTTAGTATATTGGATCCCTCAGCCTATCCTATTATAGAAACTGATACCTCCGATATAGGTTATGGTGGGATATTAAAACAAAAATTAGATAATAAAGAGAGTCTAGTAAGGTTCCATTCTGGAGTCTGGCTCGGTGCTAAAAAAAAAATTTCAACCATAAAAAAAGAGGCTTTATCAATTGTTTTATGCATTACAAAATTTCAAGATGATTTGACCAATAAAAGATTTTTGATTCGAACAGATTCTTCCGCATCAAAATTCATTTTTGAAAAAGATGTAAAAAATTTAGTTTCAAAATAGATTTTCGCCAAAATGGCAAGCAATACTGTCTTGTTTTGAATTTGAAATTGAACACATCAAAGGACACAATAATTCATTACCTGATTTTCTTTCTCGTGAATTCTTACAGGGAAAGAAAAAGTTGAGTGACAAAGAGCGAGAGAGAGTGAGTTAAAAATGGGCACTCCCATCAAAAGCTATAATTCTCATGACGAAATTTTTTTTCCCGATTTTCAAAAATCAAAAAATCTTTTTACTATTGTCCAAAATCGTCATCTTTCTCAAAAGAAAAATACTTTTAGAAAATTTCAAAAAAATATTCTTTCAAATGATATTTGGCGAAGAATTCTTTCTGATATCCATACTGATGATTTTTTGGAATTAAATAGATATCTTAAAAATCCAACACCAATTCAATTAGCCGATGCCTTACCCATTTCTTCAAAAGCTATTAACAAAATTATTCTTGAAACTGAACTCCGTGCTAAAAACGTCCTCATGAAATATAAGGACGAACATCCACAAGAATCATTTAGTATTTGGGCTTCTTCTCTTTTTAATAAACCTTCAATATCAACATCTGAAAACAAAAATTATATTGAGCAATTAGTCTCAACTGAGGAGGCTGCTGACTTAGTTGAAGTCGAAGATTATGAAGGTGAAAATGAGTTATTAAATTCTCAAGTTCTAGCCAATCCTCAAAACTCTGAAGACAGTGATTCATATAATTTTCTTTCGGGCGATTATGAAGATTCTCAATTTGAAGATGATTAAAGGACAATGACTCAGCACCGCCTTTTTCCAATTTTCAAAAGTTACATATTGATATTCAAGACTTTTGCAGATGACAAAATTTTATCCAACCGACTTTATCACTTGTCAGAAGTAAGAAGCAAAATTGTCAACATTATCTCTGCAAGAATTGAAGACATCCATCAGACTTATCCTTTTCCAAAGTATACAATTGTCAAGCTCCCCTGACAACAAACAAGATTTTTCAAGAGTCCATTAATAAGCATTATTCTTCGTCTGCCATTTTCAGAGCAGGTCCTCAATAATTCAAGACACGTATCCAAGACATCTCATCACTTATCAACAACTTTATCTTTTAGTCTATATTGTAATAATGTAACGGATTCAAATGCTTTTGAAATTCTGTTTGTTGTAGTATAAATATGTATTACTTTAGTTGTATCGGTAGAAGTTTTGAGAGTTAAGTTTCAGACAAAACTTTGAGAGCAAAACTCTCATGTACAAATTATCAAAGCAATAAAATTGTAAAATTTTCTTCCTTGCATTCATTATATTATTTGACTTTGTTTACTTTCAATCAATTTACAATATTTTCTTTATTTGACTTGACTTCAATGCATTTACTTTGCTTTTAATTCATTCATTTACATTGTTTTCTTTCCATTACCTTGTTTTTTAAAGACCATGCTTTATATGGTATCAGAGCCAAGTAGGGTCAATAGAAGTAGTGATTAGAAATTAAAAATTGCACAAAACAACACCCATAAAACGTAGTTACTGTAGCAAAATACTATTCAAAACTCAGTTCATCATACTGTTCACTGTTACTATTCACACACTGTAGCAATTGCTGTAGAGTACTGTTCATCCATGCATTGTTTATTTCTTGATTAATTTAAGGGTTAGATAAATCTAGAACAACTATAGAATTGATTCTAGGTTGTGTTTGGTCAGCCTGGAGGGTGCGTTGGTCAACTGTGTTAGATGGTCCCGAAGGTGGTCTCGTACTTCGGTGGTCCCGTGATCTAGGAGAGAAACTAGAACTTTTAGGTTAGAATTATTTTAGAAATGTCTAATTTCTTAAGGAGATTAGGAAGTAGCAGTAGGCGAGATGATAGTAGTAGCAATAACGCTATTAGAATTAATAGTCAACAACAAAGTACAAACAATAATCAAGAATTAATGAAGTCTATTAACACTCAAGAAATTAATATGGCAAAAACGATCAACACTCACATAACTGGAACATACCACCAGTTAAAAAAGACACAATATTTCAAATAGGTAGTTTTGAATTTATGTCAGATTACTCCATTAAAACTACAGAAGGCACAATAATGATAACCGAAGAAAGGGTTGAAGAAATTCAACTTCTTTCTGAAGAAGCAATACACAAACACATACAAAACAATTATAAATTTTTACACATAGGATTAGTACAAGTAGCAGTAAAACCATTATTTAGATTAGGACAAAACATTCCAATATTAGTAATGTTAAGAGACGCAAGAAATTTAAACTTCAATAACTCTCTATTAGTTGTATTAAATTCTAATTTAGAAAGTGGTCCAGTATATTTTGATTGTTATCCAAACTTTATAGTAGGATTACATGATCCAACAATACTGTCTACATTAACTATTAATTTAAAAGCTTCTAATCTTACTTATCAAGATAAAGCCCAACCAGTAGCATTAATATATAGGATTTATTACAAAGTTATGAATACAACAATTAGTCCAAGAGCCATTAGGATGTCTCCACCTGGACATACAGTTATTATGGAAGCCGACAAAACAAAACATAAAACTTTTACACCGAAAAGATTAGCTTGGGATGAAATTATTAAACAAACAGAATGGAAATTAGAAAAATTATGCCCTCCAAAACCTTTACATGATCAAAATGAATTTAAGATACAACAAATAATACAAGAACCAGATGGTACAATAAGATTAAAATTTAGAGAAACTCCCTTAGAACACAATCAACCCATCATTGCTAACAAAAATCATCACAACCCTAGGATTGAAGAAATTGTTACACCTAGGCCTTCATCAGCAACTTCAACAAGTAAATTAGTAGGAGTAAATTATGCCCTTCCTATACCAAAACCTACATATGAAAACATACAGTTATTATGGAAGCAGATAAAACAAAACATAAAACTTTTACACCAAAAAGATTAGCTTGGGATGAAATTATTAAACCAACAGATTGGAAATTAGAAAAATTATGCCCTCCAAAACCTTTACATGATCTAAATGAATCTGGGATACAACAAATAATACAAGAACCAGATGGTACAATAAGATTAAAATTTAGAGAAACTCCCTTAGAACAAAATCAACCCATCATTACTAACAAAAATCATCACAACCATAGGATTGAAGAAATTGTTACACCTAGGCCTTCGTCAGCAACTTCAACAAGTAAATTAGTAGGAGTAAATTATGCCCCTCCTGTACCAAAACCTGCATATGAAAACACATCAAGTCCACCTAGTTCACCAACAAAATCAAAAGTATTAGGAAATTATAGTCAAATCAACACAATAACAAAACCTTTTGAAATTAACAAAGAATTATTAAAACAAGAATTCCTACAAACTATAATAAAGAAAAAAGACAAATTTTCTTTTAAAAATTTAATCCAGAAGAACAAAATACCCTTAGATCTGAATGGTACAATACGCAAGAAAAATTAAAAGAAAATATTTATTGCTTTAATTGGTTAGAAAATAGAAAACATTATCAAAATTTAAGTAAAAAGAAAACTATTTTTGTAACTACTAATGCAACAAAAAATTGGCAAACGTCAACCAATAAGACTATTACATCTGTCCATCCACCTTTAGAAGAAATTAAAATAGAACATCAACAAGCAGAAATAATAGCATCATCATTTAAAAAAATTAATAGAATAGATGATGATAAAAAACCACAAACTTTACGAGACATCAAAAATATTCAACATCAAAACAATTACTCTAATCAAATTCTCCACACCATGAGTCAACAAATGAATAGGCTAGAAGATAATACTACACACATAATTACAAAAATTTCAAAAGCCCCCGGGAAGGAGTTAGTAGAAAATTCAAATTCAAATTCAACATACACTTTAGGAAATTCAACACCCCTTTATTGACAAAAATATGTTTAACCATTTTTTGAACCCTTTGACATTCTAAATGAAGAAATTGTTAAATTCAATAATCACAATACTATTTTAAAAAATATTAGTAAAAAACTTAGTGAATTATCGTCCTCTAAATCAAACATTAATGTGTTAGAATAAAAAGGACCAAACTGCCAACTGTCAAAAGATGTGGGGTTTCTTTGTAATATTACTGAAACAATGTCGTTTGATGTCTGCGATCTTTCTTCTTGGTGAATCGTGTTACTCCCTTCAGTCTTCAGTCTTCATCAGTTCTCTCTTCTCTTTGTAAACTCTATCTTGTAGTATAAAAAGGGGCTTTTGATTGTAACATAAATTAATCAATGAAATGCATAGATTTAGTTTTTAATTAGTTTTTCTCTCGGTTATTCTCTGAGTTTTACATGGTATCAGAGCCCAGGTTCAGTTGAGCTGAATGCTTGACCAACGGGTGAGGAGTTAGAGTCGACAACTACCTCCAAAAACAGGCATGACCCAACATATGGGCTTGACCGTGAGGGGGAGTGTTGGAGTCTCACACCGACTAGGCATGCTTAAGCCTACTGGTTTATAAGAAGGGGTAATCCTCCCATTCAACAAGGCCTTATTGGGTGAGGAGTCAGGCCTACCTCAAATTCTAACATGGTATCAAAGCTTCTGGTTCCTCTTCCTCAATCTTGCCTAATCGCATTAAGGAAATGCTTCGAGAAATGCTCAATCGCTCCAACTCTGCACTTGCTTCTAGTTTGCAAGTAATCAGTCCTAAACTCACGTGCGAAAACTACTATTTTTGAAGTTCGCAGGTTCTGTTTGCTATCGGCTCTCATGAACTTGAAGATCACCTTCTAGGTAAAATTGCTTGCCCTCTACCTTTAATTCTTGCAGAATCATCAGTTGATAATGATCTAAATGAGCTTAAGGAAGATGTTAAGGTTAGATCTGATAAAATCAATCTAGACTATGTTATGTGGAAACGTACGGATAAGTTTCTAGTTAGTTGGTTACTAGCTTCTATATCAGAGAGTATGTTTGGTAATGTGTTAAAATGTAGATATTCAACTAAGATCTGGAGAATTTTGGAGAATGAATTTGTTAATGATTCAAAAGCTCGTGCTTTACATCTTAAGAATTTGTTGCAAACCACACAGAAATGTAATCTAAGCATTGGAGATTACATTAAGAAAATGAAGGAGATAAGTGAGAGTTTGTCAACTAGTGGCTTAATCATCTCAGATGAAGATTTACTGTAGTATGTTCTTGACGGTTTGGGACCAGAATATTATCCTGTAGTTGTAACTCTTACCTCTAGATTGGAGTCAAAGATTGATTCAGTTACACTTCAAGAACAGTTTCTGCTTCAGAAGTATGAAATTCGATTGGAAAAGTTCAACTCTATTGACCTATATAACAATTCTGCTCATTTGGCTGTCACAAATGCTGCTCATTTAGCTGTCCCAAATGTGTCTAAAAGTGTAGGAAACAATTCAAACTCATCACCAAACCAAACAGTAGACAGGTGCCTAACCTCACCCTTGTTCAACAACAATGTTCCATCTCTTAATTCCCTTAGCAATCCACATTATCATCAGACCTATCCAACACCATCTGACACCTATTCAGTTGGTTCACACAATCAAGTTTTTCAACACCCTGCTAATAAGATGTTTCTATCTAGACCTCCTGGTTATGTGCCATATGGAAGAGGCAGAGGTCGTGGTTTTAATAGAAACAAGATTATATATCAAGTGTGCAACAAGACAGGGCATTCAACAATACAATGTTATCATAGGTTTAATGCTGCCTATAATGGAGCTTTGTAGTATGGTTCCTCACAATTTGTTGGTTTTCCTGGATCAACTGGTCCACATTCTCAGTAGTATCAAAACTCTAATCAACATCAACTTGCTTCTGGTTCTGATTCCAAGCAACCGTCTCAGTTTGGTTCTTCCTTTAGAGTTGTTGGCCACATGAATATTTCTCCAAGTTCAGGGAACATTCCTATATCCCCTGGCTCTAACAATACTGCTGGTTCTCCTAATGTCTTTGGTTTGCTAAGTCAACAAACAACAAGTACCAATCAGGCTTTTCTAGCAACCTCAAACTATGCTCCTGCTGCACACTATGGTCCACACCTGCAAAACTCCCAAACAGCCACACGTTTCACCCCTACTGATCCCATATGGTACATGGATTCTGGAGCTACTGATCATGTAGCTTCAGAATTGAGTCATCTACAAGTCAACAAGGATTATTGTGGTCGAAATCAACTTCAAGTGGGCAATGGTGAACATCTTGACATCTCCCATACTGGTAACACTTTATTACCCATCAATTTCATTCTAAATGTTTGCATCTCAAAAACATATTATGTGTCCCTAAAATTACCAAAAACTTACTTAGTATTTCCAAGTTTACAAAAGACAATAATGTGATTGTAGAGTTTAATGCTAACTGTTGCGTTGTTAAGGATCAAACAACCAGGGAAATGTTACTGCCAGGGGATCTTAAAGAAAACCTATATCATCTGAATACTCCCTACACCAAATCTGTTCGTCCTACTGCACAATCCTCACAGTCTTACAGCCAAAATTTGAGTCAGAATAGTCAAAATTTTAGTCAGAATAATTGTGTTTCACATTGCAATAATGTAGTAAAAAATAATAGTATTCCTTTCAGTCCAAAACCTACTCAAGAGCAGTGTAAACTTGACCCTAATGCTTTCTCCTCTGTGTCAAATCCTTGTATTTTTGTAATATCCAATGGTCTAATAAATAAAGAAAATGTTGAAAATGTTGCTGTGGTTGTAAATGATGTGATTGTTGATGTTCATACTGTCCCTACTATATCTACAAATTCTGGTGTGCATCTAGATAATATTGATGTGATTGCTGCTGTTCATACTGTCCCTACTGTACCTACAAATTCTGATGTGCATTTAGATAACATTGATGTGCCTGTTGATGTTTATACTGCTTCTATTGTGTTTATAATTCCTGATGTGCATTCTGATACTGTTGTGCCTAATCTTCTTGATGTGTCTCAAAATGATAGTCTCATTAAAAATGATAGTTTTATTGACAACACTATTGTACATACTGCCTTAGCTCTTCCTAGTACTAAAAATATGTGTTTCACTATTAATAAAAGTGCTTAGGATCATACGATCTAGCACAAAAGACTAGGGCACCACATTCCACAATCTTACATAAAATTTTATCCACCCTAACTAACTCAAAGTCTGCCACACTTACACAAACTTCCTCTTTATTTTGTGATGCATGTCAACTAGGCAAACTTCACAATGCAAGTTTCCCTCCTTCCTCTTCTCATGCCACTGCTCCATTAGAATTAGTCCATAGTGACGTATGGGGTCCTGCCCCCTTATCTTCTTCTAAAGGTTTTATGTATTACATACAATTTCTTGATGATTACAGTAGATACACTTGGCTGTTTCCCCTTAGAACTAAAGCTGAAGTTAAGTCTATTTTTATTAAATTTCATCATCTTGCTGAGAGACAATTTGGTTACAAATTAAAATGTCTACAATCTGATCAAGGAGGGGAATTCATAGCACTACATACATATCTCACAAACTTAGGCATTCAGTTTAGACATTCATGCTCTCATATCCACTAACAAAATGGTAGAAGTGAAAGAAAACATAGGCACACAGTTGAAACAGGACTAACCTTGCTTGCTCAAGCTTCAATGCCTCTTCATTTTTGGTGGTTATCTTTTGAAACTGTTGTTTATGTTATTAATAGAATGCCTACCCCTGTTTTAAATAATATCTCCCCTTACCAAATGTTATTTAAAATATCTCCTGTCTATGAAAGCTTAAGGGTTTTTGGGTGCTCTTGTTTCCCTTACCTTAGAGTTTTTAATCATCATAAATTCAGTTTTCATAGTACAAAATGTGTCTTTGTTGCATATAGTCTTGTCCATAAGGGTTACAAGTGTCTACAACCCAATGATAAAATTGTTATTTCACCCAGTGTTAAATTCAATGAATTAGAGTTTCCTTTCTCCTTTAACAATTTTTGTTCTTAGTCTGTTCCTAAATCTGATTCTGAATCTAGTTTTGAGTCCTCTCAAAATCAGCCTTTAACCAATACATCTCTACCTTTTCCATTCACATCTGTACCTTCTCCCGAGTCTCCACAAAGGCCTTCTAAAGATCCTTCTACTGTAACAAATCCCTCAGGTAAGTCTGATTTTTTAACTGCAGTAGTTGGGACTAACTCAACAAAATCACATACTACACATAACACTCCTCTACCTACACATAACACTTCTCTACCTGTTTATGGTTCAACACAGTTTGAATCATTAGCCACAGATTCACATCAATCTACTTACCTAAACCAATCATTACCAACCTTTAACATTGAAGTTGATTTCACATCATACCAGCCTCATTTTTAACTAAGTCATCATCATCAAATACCTCCACAAACCAGCCTACATCTTTAACTAAGTTATCATCATCAAACAATTCCACACTCCAGCCTACTAGTTCAGACAGCTCCACACTCCAACCTACAAATTCAAACCATTCTACCGATTCTTCATCTTATTTACCTATCCTCTCTACATGTCCTGGTTTACCTTCATGCTCACTTGAGGTTGATCTCACATCACTAAAGAATTCTACTAATTGTATGACTTTCAAACCATCTACCTCAACCTCAAACACACACCCCATGACTACAAGATCCAAAAGCAGCAGCAGCTCCTTTTAACATAGTGTGTTCCACAGCCCTCAATTCAGAAATCACTGCTGTTGTTCCTAAACCAAACACTGTGTTTGAAGCCCTTCATAGTCCTAAATGGAAAGGGGCAATGCAAAGTGAATTTGATGCATTAATGAAAAATGACACATGGATTCTTGTCCCTCCTCTTCCTGATAAAAATATTGTAGGCAACAAGTGGGTTTTTAGAAAAAAAATACAATGCTGATGGTTCCCTGCAAAAGAACAAAGCTAGACTTGTTTCTAAGGGTTTTCAACAAACTCCTGGCCTAGATTACTTTGAAACCTTTAGCCCAGTTATCAAGTCATCTACCATTAGGATAATCCTTACCTTAGCTATCACAAATGGGTGGGATATTCAGCAAGTAGATGTAAATAATGCCTTCTTGAATGGAACCTTAAATGAAGAAGTTTACATGAGTCAACCTGTTGGTTTTGAGGATCCTACTAGGCCTTCCTATGTTTGCAAGTTAAATAAGGCTTTGTATGGACTTAAACAAGCTCCAAGAGCTTGGTTTGATAAGTTGAAGGCTACCTTATATCAAAAAGGGTTCCAAAATTCAGTTTATGATTCTAGCCTGTTTGTGCTTTGTCACAACTCATTTTTCACCTATGTACTTGTTTATGTGGATGATATACTGACTACTAGATCAGATAAGTGTTTTGTCACTCAACTCATGAAAGACCTTAATGATGAGTTCTCTCTTAAGACTCTTGGCTCTTTATAATATTTTTTGGGGTTAGAGGCAACTAGAACAGCAATTGGTATCCATTTGAAGCAAAGCAAATATGTTTCAGATCTAATGTCTAAAACCAAAATGTTGGACTGTCATGCCTGCTCTACACCCATGGCTGTGGGCACAAAACTTTGCTCTACTGATAGTGAACCTTTCGCTGACCCAAGCCTTTATCGCAGCACCATAGGAGCCCTTCAATACTTAACTCTTACAAGACCAGACATTAGTTTCCTTGTCAATAAACTGAGTCAGTTTTTGCAAGCCCTTACAGAACTTCAGTGGCACACTTGCAAGAGAATATTAAGGTATATTAAGGGAACACAACACTATGGGTTACATTTTAAACCAGCCAGCACTTTAAAAGTTAAGTGTTATGCTGATGTTGATTGGGGCTGCAATCTAGAGGACCGACGGTCTACAAGTGGCTATTGTGTTTACATGGGACCAAACTTGATCCAGTGGAGTTTTAAAAAACAAAAGGTTGTAGCTCTTTCTTCTACAGAGGTTGATTATAGAGCTTTGGCCTATACAGCCACAGAAATTGCATTGTTAACTAGAGCATTTGTTAAAATTTGCAGTTTTGTGAGATTGCAGGATTGTTTGTGTGAAATACAGTTTACAGATTTGTGTAGTTGGTGAAGTTTTTGTGTGACAGTTTACGTATTTGTGTTGAATGTAGTTGGTGAAGTTTGTGTTGAGTAGCTGCAGATTTGTGAGGTTGCAGATGCATAATTGTTTGTGTAAAATGCAGTTTGCAGTTTGTGTTAAGTAGCTGCAGATTTGTGAGTTTGCAGATGCAGAATTGTTTATGTAAAGTGTAGTTTGCAGATTTGTGTAGTTGGTGAAGTTTGTGTTGAGTAGCTGCAGATTTATGAGTTTGCAGATTTGTGAAGTTTAGTTGGAAAAGTTTGTGTTGCTGAAAGAAATCTAATAAGAAAAATGCAGTTTGTGTTGTTAGAAAAAATGCAGTTTGTGTTGTTAGAAAAAATGCAGTTTGTGTTGCTGGAAGAAATCTGAAATTTGATAGGAAAAATGGAAGAAAAAAAAAATGCAGTTTGTGTTGCTAGAAGTAATCTGATAAGAAAAATGCAGAAAAATGCAATTTGTGTTGCTGGAAGAAATCTAAAATCTGATAAGAAAAATGAAGAAAAAATGCAGTTTGTGTTGCTGGAAGAAATCTGAAATTTGATAAGAAAAGTGCAGAAAAAATGCAGTTTGTGTTGCTGGAAGAAATCTGATAAGAAAAATGCAAAAAAATGAAATACAGTTTTTTTTTCTCTACAAATGCGCGGGGGGTTTTTTTTCGTGCAGATCGAAGTGTATTGAGTTTCGAAGTGTCTTGAGTATAAGCAATTCTGAAGCTGTAAAATGAAGTTGATGTTGTAAGTTGCTGGAAGAAAACAAGAGGTTTCAACTATTTGCAGAGTAGTCCAGTTTGAGAAGTTGTGTTGAGGAGCAGTTTTTTTTTTTGGTTGCAATTTCTGTTTGAAGCGAAATTGAAGGGAAGGAAACACATAAATATAATCCAGCTCAAGAGGGGATGTTAGAATAAAAAGCACACTCAGTCCAGCTCAAGGGGGAATGTCAGAATAAAAAGGACTAAATTGCCAACTGTCAAAAGATGTGGGGTTTCTTTGTAATATTACTGAAACGATGTCGTTTCAATAATCTCGATCTTTCTCTTGGTGAATCGTGTTACTCCCTTCTGTCTTCGAGTCTTCATCGATTCTCTCTTCTCTTTGTAAACTCTCTTGTAGTATAAAAAGGGGATTTTGATTGTAACATAAATCAATCAATGAAATGATAGATTTAGTTTTTAATTAGTTTTTCTCGATTATTCTCGAGTTTTCTGAGAATCCGACCCAATAGAAGAATTAAACAAAAATTTTCAAAACTTAATTATTAATAAAATGAGAAATAATATGAAATATCCAAAAACCCGAAACTATTACCCAAGACATTCCTTACCAGATATGCAATTTGAAGATGTAACACAAATGGCAATATCTTCCTATACTGGAACAGGAATAGATGAATGGAATATAGACGGATTAGCTGAACACCAAATATTAAATATTTTACAAGAAATGACTATGGCAGCATTAGCTCATAAATCACATGACAACACCGATCATCAAATAGCAAAAAATATTAGTCTCGGATTTACGGGAACGTTAAAAAAATTGGTGGGATAATGATTTACCGTAATCACATAAACATCACATATTACACGCAACAAAAAAGACTAGGAAAGTCAAAGTAGAAGGTACTAGTCAAGTAGAATATGATCAAGAAGAAGGAGACGCTGTAGCTACATTAATTTATGCAATAACCAAAAATTTTGTAGGAGACCCAACAAGCTTTTAGAAAAAATCTCAAGAAATATTATCAAACTTAAGGTGTCCAACCATGGCAGATTTTAGATGGTATAAGGATATGTTTTTACAAAAAGTATTCACAAAAATAGACTGTAGGAAACCCTATTGGAAAGAAAGGTTCCTAGACGGTCTACCTAGATTATTTAGCCAAACTGTCAAGAATGCATTATACAAAAAATATGATGGAAATATACCTATGAAGACTTAACATATGAAGATTTAATTAGTTTTATTAATAACGAAGCTTTAATAATTTGCACTGATTTAATATTAAAAGCTAAATTAAAAAATGAATTAAAACATAAGAAAACATAATTAAGTGGATTTTGCAGTCAATATGGCTATGAAAAAATATTACCTCCCTCTATTAAGTACAAAAAAGATAAAAAATAAAAACAATGTAGGAAACCTTATTACAAAAGAGATTATAAATACGAACAAAAATCTTATGATAAACCTTATAAAAAGAAAAGATCTTCTAACAAGAAAATATCCAAAAAAACTATCACATATTGGAAATGTAAACAACAAGGTCATTATGCAACAAAGTGCCCTATGAAAAATCAAATTAAAAAATTAGAAATAGATTCAGAATTAAAACAACAATTATTAAAAATTATTCAAACAAACTCTGAAGAAGATTCTAGTTACAATACAGATAAAGAAGATATGATATATCAAATTCAAGAAAATACTTCTGAATAAATGAGTGAGTCTTTACAAGACTCTGATGATTGTGATTGCATGAGGCGTTGCTACTGTGTAATGAAATCAATAAATATGATATCAAAATCTAACCCTAAGTCAATAAATGTTATCACCAAATCAAAAGAATTTTTATTAGATATTATTGACAAAATTTAGGATGAAGATATTAAAAGAGAATATTTATTAAAACTTAAAGAATTAATTTTATCTGAAGGAAAACAAAAAGATGTAGATTCTTACAATTTAAGAGGCATATTCAAAAGATTTGATAAACCCACACAAGTTACTTTAAGTGATTTGCAAGAAGAAATCAATATTCTGAAAAATCAAGTTAAAGAATTACAAAACGATAATATTGAAATCAAGACATATTTATTATGTTTAAAAGCCTCCAAAGAAACTATAGGACAACCATCAACCTCAAAATCAGAATTAAAAATCATAGAAGAAACTGAAGAAGCATTTATTAATGAAATCTCTCGAATTCAATTTCAAAAATGGCATGTTTACATTAGGATCAATATCAATCAAGAGTTAGATCTTATTACACAAGCTTTAGTAGATACAGGAGCAGATCAAAATTGCATAAGAGAAGGATTAATTCCAACAAAATATTATGAAAAAACAAAAGAAAAATTATATGGAGCTAATGGTCAACAATTTAACATTAATTATAAATTATATAATGCACATGTATGTATACAAAATTTTTGTATTAAAAGTACCTTTATTCTAGCAAAAGATTTAGATCAAGATGTGATATTAGGTACCCCCTTTATTACTCAAATTTACCCTTTTAATGTTATTAGTATCAGAAATTTGAAGAATTTTACTCAGTTTAGTTTAAAGGAAGATATTAGTTAAGAATTTGTTAAGTTGTTAAGCTTGTTTACAGCAGTTATTAAAACGGCCCTGTTTTGGTTGTTAAAGCTGTTACAAGGTTGTTACTGCTGTAAATGTAGTTATATTTCAGTTGTTTTACTAAGTTGACTGTAGCTTATAAAAAGGTATACTGAAAACTGCATTCGTTAGAGAAACATATACAAAAATACAAAGTATATTCAGTTTACTCTCCTTTACTTTACTTTACCTTTCTTTATCATTTTCTCCTCTGTTTTGCTCTAAACCTAACATGGTATTAGAGCTTTTGACTCGCGTCAAGAATGGTCGATCTCACTCAACTCTCTTTTAATCCAACAAGTTCAGCTCACAAATCAAACACTGATCCAGTCAATTTGTCAAGCCCCATCTCAATGTCTTCATCAACTCTCCTATCATTTCCCCTAAGTTGACTAGGAACAATTGCAATTTTTGGAAGTCACAAATCTTATTTGCTGTCAGATCTTTTGATCTAGAGGAACATGTCACCGGGCTAGTACCGTGTCCAGCTTAGTTCGTCAAGATTCCAGCAGATAGCTCTAATGGTGTTATTGAGAAGAAGCCAAACCCAGAATATAGTCAGTGGAAGAAGACTGACAAACTCCTAGTAAGCTGGCTCCTTAGCTCTATCTCTGAATCCATGTTCATAGTTGTCTCAAAGTGTCAGTTTCCTGCCGATATGTGGGTTACATTAGAAAAAGAGTTTCTTACTGAGTCAAGAACCAAAACGTTGCATGTAAAAAATTTGTTGCAAAATACAAAGAAAGATAATCTTACCATTCACGAATACTTTGTCAAAATGAAAGGATTTGCAAAGATTCTATCAAATAGAATAAGGAATAGTGGTCACTGATGAAGAGTTACCGAATTACATACTGGATGGTCTGAATACTGAATACGATGCTGTTGTGGTGAACATTACTATTAGAGTAGAATCTAGAATAGATCCTCTCACTGTCCAAGAGGCACAAATTATTTTGCAAAAGTATGAACTTAGGTTAGAAAAAGCAAATTTTTCCATGAATTCAGTAGTTAGCACTGAGTTTCATGGAGGCTCGGCTCATCTTGCTTCAACTGAGAGAAAGTATCACCATGAATCTCAGTCCTAAATCAGTAATGTACAACCTAACCTTGGACAAACTCAGTATCAAGGTCCTAATTTCGTACCTCACAATCACATCTCTCAACAGCCTATCCCTGATCGTAATTGTAACGCCCCACTTGAGGTACGTTGTTATTGTTTCTTCTTTCGCCCTTAATCGAGTTGGTTTTCTGTTATATTTGTTTGTTTGAGTGTTATGTTGAATGTTGCCCTGAAATTGGTTGAAAATAGAAGAATCTTAGTGAACCAAGTCACGGGCGAAGAAGAGTCTGCCGCGGCGAAGATGTGTTGAGACCAAGGGCGAAACTCTCGGGACAGCTTTCCGCGGCGACAAAGGTTTCTTCGCGCGACGGGCCGATTTTTTATGTTGGTTGAGTTTTAGATATTTTCTTCCCCAAGGGCAATTGGACCTTTCTACCCCTAATTAGTAGGAAAAGTGGGGAGTGAATTGTAAGGATTTTTCATGGAGAGTATGTTGAGATGGGGGTGAGTTTGTAATGAATCAAAGGATATGGATGGAATTTCCAAAGAAGAGTAAGGGCAAAATGGGAATGATTGTGTTTTATTTCATTAAAAGGAATTAGAATCAAAGAAACCCTTCATTTCTCTTCTTCTCCAACGCAACTTCTCATTCTTCTCCTCTCAACTTCTCTCTTCTTTTGATCAAGGATTTCCAAGGGATTTTGAAGTGATTTGGGGTGGAGAAAACAACTTAGGGCTTCCTAAGGTAAGGATTTTCCCTTAAGTTGTGTGATTTGAAGATTTTAGTTCATTTTGGTTTTTGAGAGTTTTCATTCTTTTGGTTAAGAGTAGAGAGAATAGCCAAGAGAACCAAGTGGAAAGAAGATTGGTGAAGTCTCTCCATAGCAAGTAAGTAAAACCCAACCCAAGTTGAGATTCATGAAATTTCTTGATTAGGGTTTTGATAGAAATGGTGTATGTATGTGATGTGCATGTAATATGCCATGTATGGAGTATTAAATGGAAATTTCTATGCTTTGTGAATGTTCTTACCTTGCAAATTTGAGAAATGGGTGTTGGTTTGGCAAGGTAGTTGAGATAGAATTTAAGGGGTTTTATGGAACCCTTTTTTGGAAGTGTTTTCTATGGCAGGTTATTATGGCTTTGTGAAGGGGTTTTTCCCCATTTTGGATGGTTAGGAAAAGTTTTAGATTCATGACTATGAGATAGTTTTATAGTGCACATGAGTTGTTTGATGAAATGCCTAATAGAGGTTGAGTGGTAGTAATGAACCTTAATTCTTGCAACATTGCATGTTGGCATTTCACAAGTGCATTAGTAGAGATGGATCATCCATGTGCATTTTTATATGCATTGAAAAGTGACCTAAGAAAGAGTAGAAAACTTTGTGTATAGAAATACCCTATGAGTAGAGAGCTTAGTGGGTAAAATTACTCTAAGGGTAGAGAGCATTGAAAAATGCTACAATAGAATGAGTTAGAAGAGTAGTATAGTTGGGATGATGCTTTGTGATCATCACCCGACCATTATGGGAATCGGATGGATGCTTTGTGATCATCATCCGAATAGCCTTAGAGAGATGGGTCGATGCTTTGTGATCGTCACCCAATGAGTAATAGAAAAAGGGTAGATGCTTTGTGACCACTACCCGATTAATTAAGAGATATGTAGATTGATGCTTTGTGATCATCATCCAATGGCTAGTAGAAACGGGTTGATGCTTTGTGATCATCACCCGATAGTGACTAGAGATGGGTAAATGCTTGGTGATCATTACCCAAAATTCATGAGGAACGGGTAGATGCTAGGTGATCTCCACCCGATAGTTAGGAGGAACCGAGTTGGTGCTTTGTGATCCTCACTGAGTCACTAAGAACGGGTTGGTACTGTGAATTCCACCCGATAGCCATAGAGAGTGAAATGGTGCCGTGTGAACGCCATACGGCCGTACCTCCGGTAAGATGAGGCCATGATGTTATTAGAAATGTAAATGTAAATGCATTAGAAAAGGAAAGAATTGAGAGTCACACACGGGGACAGATAGCTTAGAGAGTTTTACTTACGAGCATTATTTGTGCTCACCCCGTTATTTTCCTTTGTGGATGCAGTTCTAGGTGATGTTGCGGTTGGTGGGGCGTCGCGCGAGGAGCAATAGCTACACTGCTCCCCTATTTTGTCTTTTGAAATGCACTTTTGTAAACAGAACTTTTGTGTATAAAAGACATGTGAATTGTAATGAAAAGAAACTTTTTGGGCCCAATTTTCCATTGTTAATTGCATGCATTATACTAGTTTTCGAAGGTGTTACATTTTTTGGTATCGAGCAAAGATTTTGGGATTGAACAGTGTACTATTCTCATCGCCACGACGCCCTCTAACCAACCGTGTGAGTAATTCTTTCCTTACGTAATTGTTTCTTGAGTTCATTAGTGTGATCATTTTGTAGATGAGGCGTAGTTATCGAAATCGCGGTAAAGGTGTGGTGAATGAAGGAGAACCTTCTAACCCACCTGAGTCTACGCCCTCCCTTGGATGAAGCTAGAATCCGGGAATAATACAAAGAGGTTATGATTGAAACTCGGGGAGAGTTGTACCCCCGCACAGCACCGCCGCTACGCCCGCGAGAGGGCAAACTGGTACCTCCCCAAGCACTCAACAGAGTTGAACCGATTTATGGTCTTTCCACAACATCAGCCCTCGAGTTTAAGGGTACTACGGATCCAAGAGTAGCAGAGGAGTGGCTTGGGTCAAGAGAACGAGCCACGGGTTTATTTCCCATGACATCGGGAGAAGATCCGGTATGCGAAGTTTCCTGCTTGGGTGATGCCCGAATTTGGTGGGAATTAATGGAAGAAACTCATGATGCGACAGTAATGACATGGGAAGAGTTTAGGCAAGAGTTTGAGGCTGAGTATAGATCAGAGGACCAAGTTCATGAGAAGGTCCAAGAATTTATCAGTTTACAGCAAGGAGCTAGCGCTGTGAAAGAGTACTCGGTGAAGTTCAACGCCCTTGCAAGGTTTGCACCGGGAATAGTTAGCACCCCGGCCTTGAGAAGGGATAAGTTTGTGCATGGATTGAAGCCGGAGATAGCCCGGGATATTATGACAAGCTCCAACCCTCCTCGCAATTACAGTGAGGCCTTGAGGCGGGCAATGAAGGCGGAGATTTTTGAGAATAAAATCTTCCCCGTAGGATCCTCGGACAGAGGACCGAAGGAGCTACCCTCCGCTCCTCGAGAGAGACATGAGGGTGAAAAAGGCAAAGATATGAAGAATCGAAAAAGAAGTTTCAAGATAAACAATAGAAAGGAGTGGAGGAATAAGCGACCTCGAACGGAAGGGTTTCCTCCTTGCCCTAAGTGTGGGAAGAACCACCCGGGAGAGTGTCTGAAGGATCAGAGAGTATGCTATAGGTGCCGACAGTCAGGGCACATGATGAGGGATTGTAAAGCTCCTCTTCCACCAACTGCTCAGGGTTCAGGGGGCACTGCGAATGCCAGAGTTTTTACTGTGGCACAAGGGGAAGCAGAGGCCACCCATCACCAGCATCGGGTCGGGCTTATTATTTCATGCAGTCCCTTTATATGCTTTAATTGATTCGGGTGCTACCCATTCGTTTATATCTTATGGGATGCTTGAGAGATTAGGTTTGAGACCTACTAGAGCGGCACAACCCATTAAGATAGAACTGCCCGATGGGGTTAGTGTTGTGACTCAAGAGATTTTGTTGAGAGAGTCCTTAGTGATCCAGGGTAGAGAGTTAACAGTTGACTTAATAGTTTTTGATATGCCCGACTTTGATGTGATTCTGGGCATGGATTTCCTAGGGAGGTATGGAGTAGAAATTGACTGTCGGAAAAGAAGGCGAGGTTTAACCTCGATGTGGAGATAAGTTTAGTTTTGGAGAAGGCCATCGCTTGAGCATGCCGATTAGTAATGTAAAGGCCAGAAGATGTTGAGAAAGGGGTGTTCGGGTTATATTGCCCATGTAGTGCAGTGGTGATGTTCCACGCCTAGAGATCCGGAAGGTGCCGTAGTTCGAGACTTTCTAGATGTGTTTCCTAAGAGTTACGGGTTTGCCTCCAGAGAGAGGTAGAATTTAGTATCGAACTAGCACCTGTGGACAAGACTTAATATCTAAAGCCCCTTATAGAATGGCCCCAGCTGAGCTCCAAGAATTAAAGAAGCAACTCCAAGAGCTTTTAGATAAAGGCTTCATCCGACCAAGTCATTCCCCTTGGGGAGCTCCAATCCTGTTTGTGAAAAAGAAGGATGGATCACTAAGGATGTGTATCGATTATAGGGAGTTGAATAAAGTTACAGTGAAGAATAAGTACCCGCTCCACCCGGATAGATGACCTCTTTGATCAGTTGAAAGGTGCAGCAGTGTTCTCCAAAATTGATTTGAGGTCCGGGTATCATCAGGTAAGAGTGGCTGAGCAAGATGTGGCTAAAACTGCCTTTCGTACTAGGTACGGGCATTATGAATTTGTAGTAATGCCTTTTGGCTTGACTAATGCCCCAGCAATTTTTATGGACTTGATGAACAGGGTATTCCATGAGTATTTAGATCAGTTTATTGTTGTCTTCATCGACGACATTTTGATTTACTCAAAGTCCAGAGAAGAGCATGAGAAACACTTGGGATTAGTATTACAACGACTGAGAGAAAAGAAGTTGTGTGCTAAGTTTTCCAAGTGTGAGTTTTGGCTGAATCAAGTGATATTCTTGGGTCATACCGTGTCGAAGAAAGGGATTTCGGTAGATCCGAGTAAAGTGCAGGCAATCCTAGAATGGCAGAAGCCGAGAACAATGAAAGAAATCAGGAGTTTCTTGGGCTTGGCAGGTTACTACCGGCGATTTGTAGCAGGATTCGCCCAGTTAGCTAAACCAGTTGATAGCTCACCAAGCGTAAAACTCCTTTTGTCTCGGGTCGCAGCCATGCAAGAAAGCTTCCAAGAGTGAAGAGGTTAACATCAGCTCCTGTGCTAGTGTTACCGCAGGAGGGTGTAGATTATGACATTTATACAGACGCCTCTTTGCAGGGACTCGGAGCTGTATTGATGCAGTTAGGTAGGGTTATAGCTTATGCTTCTCGTCAATTGAAAGAGTACGAGACCAGATACCCTACGCATGACCTAGAGTTAGCAGCTGTGGTCTTTGCTTTAAAAATATGGAGGCATTACCTTTATGGTGTGAAGAGTAATATCTACACCGATCATAAGAGTTTGAAGTACTTCTTCACTCAAAAGGAGTTAAATATGAGACAGAGAAGGTGGTTAGAGCTGGTCAAGGATTATGATTGTGAGATCAAGTATCAACCAGGAAAAGCCAATGTCGTAGCCGATGCTTTGAGTAGAAAAGCCCATGTTTTCCGGCTTACTAGGCAGAAAGAGTTAATAGAAGAGTTGTCTAAGGAGCAGATTGAGGTGGTTCCGGGAAGAATTTCCAGCCTAGTGGTACATCCTCTTTACTAGAGGAAATTAGAGAAAAGCAAATGGCTGATGAGTGGTGTCAGAAAATAGTTCAGCAAGTGTGTGAGGGCAAGACATCGGAGTTCTTTGTGAGAGATGGTGTCCTCTATTTCAGAAATCGGTTGTGCATTCCTCCAAATGAGGAGTTGAAACAGAAAATCCTTGTAGAGGCTCATGACACACCGTACACCGCTCATCCGGGAGCAACCAAGATGTATCAGGATATCAAGAAAGGCTATTGGTGGTCTGGTATGAAGAAAGACATCGCCGAGTTTGTGGCTAAATGTCTAACTTGCCAGCAGGTGAAAGCAGAACACCAACGGCCGTCAGGGTTGCTTCAGCCATTGAGTGTTCCCGAGTGGAAATGGGAAAGCATTTCAATGGATTTTATCACGGGTCTTCCCAGAGTGCAGAAAGGGTGTAATGCTATATGGGTGATTGTGGATAGGTTAACCAAGTCATCCCATTTTCTCCCAGTAAAGGAGAGTACCACTACAGATCAGTTGGCCCAGATTTACCTCAAGGAGATAGTCAGATTGCATGGTGTGCCCAAGGTTATAGTATCAGATAGAGATTCCAGATTTGTTTCAGCCTTCTGGACAAGTTTACAGAGGAGTTTGGGTACCCGCTTAGCATTCAGTACTGCCTATCATCCTCAGACAGATGGCCAAACCGAGAGAACGAATCAGGTGCTCGAGGATATGTTGAGCTCGTTGCATGGATTACGAGTATCCCTGGCATGAGATGTTACCATTAGTGGAATTTGCCTACAACAACGCTTATCACCTCTACAATTAGAATGGCGCCTTACGAGGCTTTGTATGGTAGACGGTGTAGGTCTCCGCTCATTGGGATGAAGTGGGAGAGAGAGATGAGTTGAGTACGCTCTTGGGCCGAGATGACTCGAAACTTGTAGAAGATGTGAAGGTAATCCAAGTAGAATGAAGCAAGCCCAAGATCGATGAAGAGTTATGTCGATTTGAAGAGGAAAGAGGTAGAATTCCAAGTGGGCGACAAGGTGTTTCTGAAGGTTTCCCCTTATAAGCGAGTCATGCGCTTTGGAACCAAAGGGAAATTAGCACCGAGGTTTGTAGGTCCTTTTGAAGTATTGCAACGAGTAGGAAAGGTGGCCTACAGATTGGCTCTACCACCTAGTATGGATAGGGTGCACGATGTCTTCCATGTCTCGATGTTACGGAAATATGTAAGTGATCCCCTCCATATCTTGAGCGTAGAGGACGTTGAAGTAGCAGAGAATCTAGTATATGAAGAACGTCCAGTTCAGATTCTAGATCGACGGGTTAAAGAGCTTCGGAACAAGAGTGTTCCGCTAGTGAAGGTCCTTTGGAGGAATCACAAAGTGGAAGAAGCCACTTGGGAAGTAGAACGGGACATGCGTAATCGCCCTTCGAGTTATTTGTTTGAATTTCGGGGACGAAATTCTTTTAAGGGGGAAGAATTGTAACGCCCCACTTGAGGTACGTTGTTATTGTTTCTTCTTTCGCCCTTAATCGAGTTGGTTTTCTGTTATATTTGTTTGTTTGAGTGTTATGTTGAATGTTGCCCTGAAATTGGTTGAAAATAGAAGAATCTTAGTGAACCAAGCTTCGCCGGGGCGAAGAAGAGTCTTCGCCGCGGCGAAGATGTGTTGAGACCAAGGGCGAAACTCTGGGACAGCTTGCCGCGGCGACAAAGGTTTCTTCGCGGACGGGCCGATTTTTTATGTTGGTTGAGTTTTAGATATTTTCTTCCCCAAGGGCAATTGGACCTTTCTACCCCTAATTAGTAGGAAAAGTGGGGAGTGAATTGTAAGGATTTTTCATGGAGAGTATGTTGAGATGGGGGTGAGTTTGTAATGAATCAAAGGATATGGATGGAATTTCCAAAGAAGAGTAAGGGCAAAATGGGAATGATTGTGTTTTATTTCATTAAAAGGAATTAGAATCAAAGAAACCCTTCATTTCTCTTCTTCTCCAACGCAACTTCTCATTCTTCTCCTCTCAACTTCTTCTTTTGATCAAGGATTTCCAAGGGATTTTGAAGTGATTTGGGGTGGAGAAAACAACTTAGGGCTTCCTAAGGTAAGGATTTTCCCTTAAGTTGTGTGATTTGAAGATTTTAGTTCATTTTGGTTTTTGAGAGTTTTCATTCTTTTGGTTAAGAGTAGAGAGAATAGCCAAGAGAACCAAGTGGAAAGAAGATTGGTGAAGTCTCTCCATAGCAAGTAAGTAAAACCCAACCCAAGTTGAGATTCATGAAATTTCTTGATTAGGGTTTTGATAGAAATGGTGTATGTATGTGATGTGCATGTAATATGCCATGTATGGAGTATTAAATGGAAATTTCTATGCTTTGTGAATGTTCTTACCTTGCAAATTTGAGAAATGGGTGTTGGTTTGGCAAGGTAGTTGAGATAGAATTTAAGGGGTTTTATGGAACCCTTTTTGGAAGTGTTTTCTATGGCAGGTTATTATGGCTTTGTGAAGGGGTTTTTCCCCATTTTGGATGGTTAGGAAAAGTTTTAGATTCATGACTATGAGATAGTTTTATAGTGCACATGAGTTGTTTGATGAAATGCCTAATAGAGGTTGAGTGGTAGTAATGAACCTTAATTCTTGCAACATTGCATGTTGGCATTTCACAAGTGCATTAGTAGAGATGGATCATCCATGTGCATTTTTATATGCATTGAAAAGTGACCTAAGAAAGAGTAGAAAACTTTGTGTATAGAAATACCCTATGAGTAGAGAGCTTAGTGGGTAAAATTACTCTAGGGTAGAGAGCATTGAAAAATGCTACAATAGAATGAGTTAGAAGAGTAGTATAGTTGGGATGATGCTTTGTGATCATCACCCGAACCATTATGGGAATCGGATGGATGCTTTGTGATCATCATCCGAATAGCCTTAGAGAGATGGGTCGATGCTTTGTGATCGCACCCAATGAGTAATAGAAAAAGGGTAGATGCTTTGTGACCACTACCCGATTAATTAAGAGATATGTAGATTGATGCTTTGTGATCATCATCCAATGGCTAGTAGAAACGGGTTGATGCTTTGTGATCATCACCCGATAGTGACTAGAGATGGGTAAATGCTTGGTGATCATTACCCAAAATTCATGAGGAACGGGTAGATGCTAGGTGATCTCCACCCGATAGTTAGGAGGAACCGAGTTGGTGCTTTGTGATCCTCACTCGGTAGTCACTAAGAACGGGTTGGTACTGTGTGAATTCCACCCGATAGCCATAGAGAGTGAAATGGTGTGTGAACGCCATATACGGCCGTATCTCCAGTAAGATGAGGCCATGATGTTATTAGAAACATAAATAAACAGATTAGAAAAGGAAAGAATTGAGAGTCACACACGGGGACAGACAGCTTAGAGAGTTTTACTTACGAGCATTATTTGTGCTCACCCCGTTATTTTCCTTTGTGGATGCAGGTTCTAGGTGATGTTGCGGTTGGTGGGCGTCGCGCGCGAGGAGCAATAGCTACACTGCTCCCCTATTTTGTCTTTTTGAAATGCACTTTTGTAAACAGTAACTTTTGTGTATAAAAGACATGTGAATTGTAATGAAAAGAAACTTTTTGGGCCCAATTTTCCATTGTTAATTGCATGCATTACACTAGTTTTCAGAAGGTGTTACAGTAATCATTTTGTAACTCCAAATAATTAGTACTATGCCTCTCAATTTAGTGGTGGTAGAGGAAGAGGCAGAGGAGCTGGAAGGAATAGATTGATATGTCAAGTTTGTGGCAAGACTGGCCACCTTGCACTAAATTGCTACCACAGGTTTGACACTAACTTCACTGGAGGAAACAATGTCCTAGGCAGAGGAGTTTTGTTCTAATTATCCCTGTGCCACCCTTTCAATAGCACAATTATGGTTATTACCCACCTCAGTTCCCTCATAATTCCAGCTTCAGTCCTAATATGAATGAACAAACTTTACCTGGTCCACAACAATCCACTTCTGCCAGTCTTGGTTCTGCACCACACTCAAATTCAGAATCATCTCAAGTGTACCCTGGTTCTCAATCATCTGCCTCTAGTTCTCACAGTCAAGCATTCTTATCACAAGCATAGTTCCAAAATCCTTCAGCTCATTATACTGCTTCCCCATCAATTGTTCAGGATGCATCCTGGTACATAGACAGTGGAGCCACAGATCATGTCACTTCAAATTTGTCCTAGCTAACAGAGAACTCCAGCTACAATGGCAATGAGCAGCTTCAGGTTGGCAATGGTGAGTTGCTTCCCATTTCTCACATTGGTTTTACTGCTTTTCCATGTCATTCTAGATCACTATACCTAAAAAATGTTCTTTGTGTGCAATCCAATCTGCCTGTTGGTCATTCATCTACTCAGGTCTTTAACTCACTACAATTTCCTCAATACAAAGCTTCACAGTCTTCTCAACCATGTCCTAATAATGCTAGTACATTGTACACTCATAAAACACTTGATATCTCTAATGTTTTGTCTAATTCTGTTGTTGCAAATAGTATTTCTAGTTCTGATATTTCCAAGTTTCCTAAATTTGTATCCATTTGTAATAATGCTACTAATGCTAATAAAAGAAGCACAATTCAGTCTTTTCCAGCAGAAAAAACTAATAGCATGATGTGGCACAAGAGGTTAGGACACCCTAATGCAACTATCCTTACTAAAATTCTGCATGTTTTACAACCTAACTATTATGTGAAAAACACAATTGAATTTTGTCCAGCATGTCAGTTTGGTAAGTTTCACCAATCAGTTTTTCCTCAGTCTAAGTCTAGAGCTTTAGATCCATTAGAGTTAGTCTATTCAGATTTATGGGGACCATCCCCTATTTCAACTCCTGAAGGATTTAAATATTACATACAGTTTCTAGATGACTATAGTAGGTTCACTTGGATTTTTTCATTAAAAGCTAAATCTGAAACACAATTAGTCTTCCAACAGTTTCACAAATTAGCTGAAAGACAATTTAACAAACCCTTGAAATGTGTCCAAACCGATTGGGGAGGTGAATATAGGAGTCCAGTTTCTTACTTTGCTAACCAAGGAATTGTCTTCAGGCATCCATGTCCCCACACTCACCAGCAAAATGGAAAAGTAGAGAGGAAACATCGCCAAATAGTTGAACAAGGCTTAACCTTGTTAGCTCAAGCTAACATGCCCTTGAAATATTGGTGGCATGCTTTTCAAACTGCTACTTTTATCACCAACAGGTTACCTACACCAGTTTTGTCTAATTCTTGCCCATTTCAGGTTTTGTTTAAGAAAAATCCTGACTACTCTGTTTTTAAAGTTTTTGGCTATGCTGTGTACCCTTTTATTAGACCATATAACTCTCATTAGTTTGATTTTCACACCAAACTGTGCACTTTTGTTGGTTACAGTATGCATCATAAAGGTTACAAATGTATGGATTCAAATGGAAAGATCTATGTTTGTCAAAGTGTCAAATTTGATGAGTCTCATTTTCCCTTTGCTTCAATTCAATCTGTTTATCAAGACAGTACTTTTACTTCTTCCTCCTCTTGTGATCACACTCCTATTGTTCCATTTTTCTCCCTTCCAAACTTGTCTTCCTCATCTTTTGATGTTTCTATTGGTTCTTCAGATTTAGCCATCATTGATCAGCAGAACTTACAAACATTAGAGTCTCCTAGTAATGCTTTCCCTCTTGAATGCACCTCAAATTCATCTACAAACCCTTCTACATAGTCACTTGTCCAATCTGCCTCGTATACATCTCCTATACAACCCTCACAATCCCTTACAGACATACCTATTTTTTCTTCACTTATTAATGATCTACCTTCTCCTCCAAAACATTCTACTTCAACCAAACTACCTGATGGCACTCACCTTACAGTAGAGTTGCCTTTTGAGCCTAAGCCCTTACCTACTCATCCCATGATTACTAGAAGCAAAGCCAAATAGCATAGTTCTTTAACTGTTTCCTCCACAAATCACTCTTCCTCTCTTGACACAACTGAACCAACCACTGTTACTGAAGCACTCTCTCATCCCTCCTGGAAAGCTACCATGGAGAGTGAGTTCAATGCTTTGCTCTCTAATAATACGTGGAAACTTGTCCCTGCTAAGTCAAACATGAATGTTGTTGGGTGTAAATGGGTCTTTTGGCTTAAACATAATCCTGATGGTTCTATTCAAAGATACAAATCTAGATTAGTAGCTAAAGGATTTCAGCAGACCCCTGGTGTTGATTATCTTGAAACCTTTAGTCTAGTTATCAAATCTTCCACAATTAGGGTAGTATTGAGTCTAGCTATTACCTATGGATGGGATATTCAACAAGTGGACGTTAATAATGCTTTTTTGAATGGAGAACTTAGTGAGACAGTTTACATGACTCAACCCACTGGCTTTGTTGATACTCAGAATCCACTTCATGTTTGTCAACTAACTAAATTGTATGGCCTAAAACAGGCCCCAAGAGTCTGGTTTGAAAAGCTTAAGACTGCCTTTCTCAAATGGGGTTTTGCTTCTTCTATAGCAGATTCTAGTTTGTTTATTTTTAGGCAAAATGCTCAGGTCTTATATGTAGTTGTCTATGTGGATGACATTTTGTTAATTGGAAATGATGCTGAGTTAGTACAAAATATTGTCCAGAGGTTAAACATTAAGTTTGCTCTTAAGACTTTAGGTTCTCTTAAGTATTTCTTGGGTTTTGAAGTCCACAAAACAGATTCACACATCTACATGAGCCAAGAAAAATATGCTAGAGACCTGCTTACTAAGACTAGTATGTTAGATTCAAAACCTTGCTCTACCCCCATGGTTGTAGGCAACAAGTTAACCTGTACAGACAATGACATTTTTGACAACTTATCTGTATATAGAAGCACAATTGGGGCTTTACAGTATTTAACACTTTCCAGACCTAACATTGCTTACTCACTCAACAAGTTAAGCCAATTTCTCAAAGCTCCCACTGAACTTCATTGGCAAGCCTGCAAAAGACTTCTTAGATATCTTAAAGGCACGACAAATTTTGGTCTTCAGTTTACTAAAGTCTTCAGGTTTCATTTGGAGTGCTTCACTGGTGCTGATTGGGTAGGCTCTATTCAGGATAGAAGGTCCACAAGTGGTTGCTGTTTGTTTCTTAGTCCTAATCTATTATAGTGGAGCTCTAGGAAGCAAAAGATAGTATCTCTATCTTCTACAGAAGCTGAATACAGGGCACTTGCCCAAGGGGCAACTGAAATAGCCTAGTTTCACAGTTTGTTTTCTGAAATTGGTCTAACACTCAGTGAGGCACCTGTTATTTGGTGTGATAATCAAAGTGCAGGGTCCCTAGCTTCCAATCCAATTTTTCATGCTAGAACAAAGCACATTGAACTGGATGTCCACTATGTCGGGGTGGAACAAAGTTGTCTCAACATCTTAAAGTACTCTATGTTCCTACTGATCACCAAAAAGCTGATGTGTTTACTGATGCGTGTTTCTTACAACATGCAAAAATGTAGCAAGTATACTAGTCGCAAAAGTAATAAAATGATGAGTAGGATATCGTTCCCACGAGGATTGTTAGCAAAGCACTAAGTTTCCTAATGTTACCAAGTTGAAGCAATCGAATTCTTTGGATTGGTGGGAGCTGATTTTAATTAAAAACAACAATGAATTTTAAACAAAGATTTAAAATTTAATTAAGAAAGCAATATGAAAATACGGAATATCAATTCAAGCAAAACGGGTAGGGTTTTGACTTCATTTGGATTTTATGGGTTAAACCTATAAATTACATTCATATGCAATGGTTGTAAATCGAACTCGCTAATGTGTTAAACATACCCTCTCGGGCTATGTTTTCCTATTCATCCTTATTAACCTTCCGCACCCAACAATTTGAAGATTAATAATTCCAAACTCATTAAGCAAAAGAGTCCTAATATGATTTCATTAATTCTTGAATCTATCTCTAGCATCCAATACTATAATGGTGTTTACCCAATAAGCCTAACATGAATTATTTCTCAATCTCATCATGTTCATCATATAAAGCATTAAAAATTCAGAGTAACACACAACCCATGCAGATTCATATGAAAATAAAACAATCAAACACTTAACCCATTAAAATCCAAACTACAATCAAAACCCTAACCCATAAAAAGATTAGTTCATAGCTAAATCAATACTACAAAAACGAAAAATAGAAATAAACAAGTTCAAAGCATAATGAAACTGAGATGAAAGATAAGAAATCTCCCCAAAAGATTGAATCCTCTAGTCAAAATCCGAATATTCTCCCTTTAACAATCCGAAGAAGCTCAAAGTTTTACTCTAAGAAAATTGTAAAAGCGGCTAAACCTAAAAAGCTGAAGACCCCCTTTGGCAAAAGGTTAAGTTTTTCTTTTATCATAGTCCAAATAAACCAGCCAAAACACGCACAAAACGAAACTGTGCGTTTAACAAAACTAGAAAAATTGACTGTCACCGCGGCGAAGAATGAAGCAGACACATTCGCCCTCGGCTTACTTCGCCGCGAAGACAATTATTCTTCGGGCGGGCGATTCTTGAAAAGTTCCTGAAATTACAGAACTGCCACTCGCTTGCTTCTTCGTTCGATTCTTCGATTCTGCTCTTCCCTTGGGAACAAGCTTCATCGTGCTTTATCCCTGCTCCGAACTCTCCTATCTTCTGAGATCCGCTAATTTCTGAGTCAAAACTATCCAATTTTGTCCTTATTTGCTCAAAATGTCCATTTTAACCTGAAACACGAAAAGTAAAGAATTAAGCAACAATTCAGGTCAAAATGCACTAGAAAGTACTTGAAATCCGACAAAAAGATCTAATAAAAACTGTGTAATTTACGGATCATCAACTACCCCCAAACTAAAGAGATGCTCGTCCCCGAGCATATAGTACAAAACTAACGAAAACACAGAAAAAAAACAAAAACAAAAACACAAAACACAAA
This sequence comes from Pistacia atlantica, assembly GCA_026229545.1. Taxonomy (NCBI): domain Eukaryota; kingdom Viridiplantae; phylum Streptophyta; class Magnoliopsida; order Sapindales; family Anacardiaceae; genus Pistacia; species Pistacia atlantica. The sequence continues at coordinate 19,007,887 of CM047897.1, read as the reverse complement.
TCACGCACAACAAAACTAAAAAACAAATTGAACAAACCAACAAAACTCAAATTCAACAATGAATTGCCTAGAAGTTGCACATGTCTAAAAAATTGTTGAAAAATTATTAACAGGAAATGTTCAACACTCCAAGAAGTTATAAGCTACATCGACTGTCTTCCTCAATCGGTCCACCAAGTAGGTGATCCCCACTTCAATCCACATTCCAACTTCCCTGATTATTTTATGCAAAAATTGTAAAGTTTATCAAATGGTGGCACTCCATAAGCCTAAATATTGAACTACTCCACTAATGAGGACTAAACACGATGAGAATCAAAAGGTCTTTAAAAGCTTGTAAAGTTAGGCTCGGGTCATGGGCTCCAATAAAAAGGATAGGAAACAAAGTAAGAGAACTCGGTTGTCCTAAAGCAAAACTAAAATCACATCGAAACCCACACCTTCTCAACCACCAATCGACATGTCCACTAATTCACAGCCTTCAAACGCGTATCTTTAAAACTTTTGGATACCATAAATGCAGGGGAGACTCGTTTAAGGTGTACGTGGCGTTGTTAAACCCTGAGGTCGCCAAGTACCGCTAGGCGCTTTTAAGGCTGGTTCTGCTTTCCATTGCTCGAGATACCCTTAAACTCAGGCAAGATTGTGTTTTTTTTTTTTAACACAATCAATTTAATCAATTCTTGAGGTGACTACCTCTTTTGTTTTTTATTCTTTTCTCTCAACCCCCACATCATTCTTTTGGTCTCTTCTTCCATTTTTTCTTCTTTTAACCCCCAAACTTATTCTTTTGCTCATTGTACACTCTCTCTTTGTTTCTTTGTTTTGCACTAGAACCGAATTCTCCTAAAGGTACGATAAAGTGTTTAGGGTAAAAGGATTTGACAATTTTGTTGTTTTCCAAGAAAAATAAAAGCAAAAGTTCATACGGCTCAAATGGGTGACTAGGGATAATTTCATTCATGGGTTGGCTAGAAAGGCTCAAATGTTCCGAAAAATGCCTAAATCATCTCCTCAACCATGTCTAATCCTAGAATTTCGCCTCAAGCATTTCTCAACTAGGTTCTAGAGTCCACCAACATTATCAAGACTTTACCTAACCCCGCATAAAATGAATCTAAGCATGCCGAAAAAATGAAAATGGTGGTTGAACCACTCAACAAACCTCAATCAAAATCCAAATAATAAACATAAACTTGAAGCAATGCTTAACATTTCTCAACAATAAAAATTAAACAATCCTATTCTCATCATTGGCAAAAACGAAACAACCAAAAGAAATTAAAAAAAAAAATTATTTCGGTTTTTTTTTTTTTTTATATTTCTTTTGGTTTAAGGTGTACGTGGCATTGTTAAACCCGAAGTCGCCAAGTCCTGCTAGGTAGTTTTTAAGGCGCATCGTGTTTCCACCAATATACCCTTAAATAAAAATTTTACGCTTTAAGGTGTACGTGGCGTTGTTAAACCCGAGGTCGCCAAGTGTCATGCAGGCGCTTTTAAGGCTAAGCATCGGTTTCCACCAATATACCCTTAAACTCAACATCTATTCCCTACCCCCAAACTAAACATGACATTGTCCCCAATGTTCCATTATGCACAAATCAGGAATAGAGAATACAAAAGAAAAACAATAAAGGCACGAGAATGCTCCCTGGTTAATTCATGAATTGTCGCTCCCCAATGCTCATCCGTTCTCGGACTTTTCATCATCCAAAATCTGTCAAAACAATAAAACTGTGGTGTCCTTCATGTTAGAACAAATTCACAACTAACTTGAAAATATTACAACCTAATCTGTCCCTTTCAACAACTACTAATTAAAAACATCAACTAAACAACTAACAAAAATAAACAAAATCCAAAACCAAAATAAACCTGAGTTTAAAGTTTCAAGTGGGCACAAAATTAAATGAAAACAATTAAACAAACACAAAACATAAATATGTGCTCCGTTCTTCTTCTTCTTCTTCCTTCCTTCTTCCTTCCTCGAGCCCATCCACTCATCCGAGTTCCAGTCGACCCATTGGTACGCTGAAGTGTCAACATTAAGCTCCTTGAAGCTATTTGTCAGTAGCTCATGCATCATTTTAGTCCGCTCCATCATCCAATCCTGACGTCTCTTCATATATTTCATCACGCCCATCATTTCTTGCATCATCTCTTTTTGTGAACCTTTGGAGCTGGATGATGTGGCAAGGCTTGTTCTCTGCCTTTTCGCCCCTACTCTTGGTTGTGCACTTCGTCGGTCAAGGTGTTTCTTGTAATAGTCTGAATCTAGAGTTGGAGCAACATGAATACGCTGCTCATCATCTTGAACCTTGACCCCACGCTTAGGCACAAAGCGTGACGAGATGCGGGAAACAAGAACTGCCGCCTCGCTTTGGATGCTAGCTTGACACTATTAAAAATGATGTCTCCCACATCCATACTCTTCCCTGTGGCAATATAGTAGAGCAACATTGCCTTCTCATGAGTCACTGTGCTGTAGTGCGATTCCGGCATTAATTTTGCACAGACAAAGTATTGCCATAGCCGAGCCATCGGTATCAACTGCGTTCCTTTGAGTGTCTTCTTTTGTTTCTTAGACACTTCCCATTCTGCCCCCGGTTTTGCAATGACCGGCAAGATTATATCATCATCAAATTGTGATCTTTTGAACTCCACATACTGATCATTGAAAATTTCGGGCAAGTTATAGAACTTATTGATCTCCTTTGCCATAAATTGCACATCCTCCCCTCGTACAAACACAGTATCCTCATGACATTCCGGGAAGTTGGCATAGAACTCCCTCACCAACGGTTCTACAGCAGGATGTTCAGGAGCACGCATAAACATGTCCCAACGTCTCCCTTTACTCCAATCAAAAGCTTGTGTTGCGGTCAATCCACGCTCAGGGATGAAACCCTTATTCTTTCTTTGGATTACCGCCTCATATCTTTTACGAGCTTCATCGTTCACAAACCGGTTGTCAACACTCTTCCCCTTACTCTTCCTCTTGCCCTTGTACGGGTGCTTAATTTTCGGAGCCATTTTTCCAACTAAGTTCCAATCCAAAATTTTAACCCCTAAAATTTAGTCCTAATTCAACACAATCACTTCCAACCTGCAAAAACAACCCACACTTCCTAAAATTTTCAATTCACCCCTAAACTACAAATTTTCAATTTCACCCAAACACTTCAAAATTTCAACCCCCACACTCCTAACAATCAAGCACTGCACAAACACTCTTCTTCAGACACAATCACAACTCAACATCCACAAAACACTTCTCAATTCAATCGCACAAAATTTTCAGATCTATGCTTAGTAACTTGAAATTTTTCGAATTTAAGCTTTGGGTTGTTGAGATCTTACCACAATGAAGGAGTGTGCACCACCAATTGAAGCAGAAACGACCTAGATTGAAAAGCCCCAAATTTTTTATTCAAAAATTTTCGTGAAATTTTCGCGAAAATTGTTGTTGAAAAGGGTTGTTTTGGTGTTTAGTGATGTTGTGGAGTAAGAAATTTTGTTGGAAAAGCAAAATGGAAGCAAAAGATTGAAGTTTGAAAAATTTTCTCTCAACTCAAAATGCAAGGCGGCGTGAAAATGAAAAGAATAAAGCGAATATTTACAGAAAAGGCTCGTGGCCATGGCGACGTTCTTCATTTATGAACCCTAAAAATTTCCAAGGTTTCACCGCGGCGAAGAAAAATTCTTCGCCGGGGCGAAAACTTCCCGAGAATACAAGGCTTTCACCATGGCAAATGCCGACGAAATTTTCTTCTTCGCCGCGCAAGTTCTTCTTCGATATTCGATATGAATTCTTCTTCGAATTTTTTTATACCTTCCTTTGGCTCAAGACTTCACCTGAAACACCCAAAAACAATTATAAGAATTCATAAAAACTAAAAATGAAATTAACAAATTCAACAACCAAAATGACAAACAAAAAGTTAAAAACACTTGGGTTGCCTCCCAAGAAGCGCTTGTTTACAATCGAAAGCTCGACCCTCTCAATTCTCAAGTCGGGATTTCAAGCGGATTGGGATGAAGTTGCAACTCATCACCCCCTCAATGTATGGCTTCAACCTCTGTCCATTAACCGTGAAAGTGCCCTTTTCTTCATGTGTGACCTCCACTGCTCCGGATGCATGAATCTTTGTAATAATGAATGGTCCAGACCATCTAGACTTAAGTTTTCCGGGGAAAAGCCTAAGTCTAGAGTTGAACAACAATACCTTCTGTCCAACTTCAAAAGCCTTGACCCGGATGTGCTTGTCGTGCCACCTTTTTGTCTTCTCTTTATAATTCTGGGCATTTTCATATGCTTCAAGACGAAACTCATCAAGTTCATTCAAAGTCAGCATTCTCTCCTCTCCCGCGGCTTTCAAATCCATGTTCAACTGCTTGACGGCCCAGTATGCCTTATGTTCAAGTTCTATCGCAAGTGGCACGCTTCCCATAAACCAATCTGAATGGAGACATACCAATCGGGGTTTTGAAGGCAGTTCGATAAGCCCATAAAGCATCATCCAACTTCCATGACCAATCCTTCCTCGAGGCATTAACTGTTTTTTTCCAAAATCCCCTTTAGTTCTCTATTCGATAGTTCCACTTGCCCGCTCGTTGTGGATGGTAGGGTGTTGCAAATCTATGTGTCACTCCATACTTGCTCAGCAGTGCATCCATTTGCCTATTGCAAAAATGAGACCCTCCATCACTAATGATTGCTCGTGGTACCCCAAACCTTGAGAAAATATTTTTCCTCACAAAATTAATCACCACCCTAGCATCATTAGTTGGCAATGCAACTACCTCAACCCACTTCGACACATAATCCACCGCTACCAAGATAAATGTGTTCCCAAAAGAACTTGGGAAGGGACCCATGAAATCAATCCCCCACCCATCAAAAATGTCAACCACCAGGATGTTGTTCAACGGCATCTCATCTCTTTTTGAAATATTGCCCATCCGTTGACATTGGTCACACTCTTGAATCATTCTGAAGGAATCCTTAAAGAGGGTTGGCCAATAAAACCCAGATTGCAACACCTTCGCTGCTGTTCTAGCTCCCCCAAAATGGCCACCTACTTCCTTCTCATGACAATGCCTTAAAATGCTCTCCATTTCTTCCTCCGGGACACATCTCTGTATCATTTGATCAATACAGTGTCTGTAAAGGAACGGCTCTTCCCAAAAGTAATACTTTAAATCTGAGAAAAATTTTCTCTTTTGTTGGTACGTCATACCACTTGGGAGCACCCTTGATGACAAATATATTGCAAAATCCGCAAACCATAGTGCTTCTTCCACTCTCATCAACTTCTCATCTGGAAATGTTTCTTTAATTGGTATTTCCTCTTCATTCCCCTTGATTGGTTTCTCTATTCTCGACAAGTGATCAGCCACCACATTTTCCAACCCCTTCTTGTCTCGAATTTCCAACTCGAACTCTTGGAATAGTAAAATCCATCTTATCAGCCGAGGTTTTGCTTCTTGCTTTGCTAGTAGATGCTTGAGTGCTGAATGGTCCGTGTATACGATCACCTTTGCACATAATAAGTAAGAACGAAACTTGTCAAAAGCAAAAACTATAGCCAATAATTCTTTTTCAGTGGTGGTGTAATTCAATTGTGCATCAACGAGTGTTTTGCTAGCATATTGAATTACATGCAACACTTTATTTTTTCTCTGTCCTAAAACTACCCCTAAAGCAAAGTCACTAGCATCACACATTAATTCGAAGGGTAGTCCCAAATCGGGAACTGCAATAATAGGTGCTGATACTAATAAATTTTTTAGAGTTAAGAAGGCATGCATGCAGTCATCATTAAAGTCAAAAACAACATCTTTATTCAAAAGGTTGCAAAGGGGTTTAGAACTCTTAGAAAAATCCTTGATGAAGCGTCTGTAAAACCCCGCATGCCCCAAGAAACTTTTGACTGCTTTAACATTTGATGGTGGTGGTAACTTCTCAATCACTTCCGTCTTTGCTCGATCAACTTCAATCCCTTCCTTGGAAATTCTATGCCGGAGCACTATTCCCTCTTGGACCATGAAGTGACATTTCTCCCAATTCAAGACTAAGTTTGTTTCCTTACATCGCTGTAAAACAAGAGAAAGATTGGTTAGACAATTATCAAATGATGAGCCAAAGACTGAGAAGTCATCCATGAAAACTTCGATAAATCGATCCACCATATCTCCAAAGATCGACATCATGCATCTTTGAAAGGTTGCTGGTGCATTGCACAATCCAAAAGGCATCCTTCGATAAGCAAAGGTGCCGTAGGGGCAAGTGAAGGTCGTTTTCTCTTGATCTTCATGAGCGATGGCAATTTGGTTATATCCTGAATACCCATCCAGGAAACAATAATAGGCATGTCCTACCAACCTCTCCAACATCTGATCAATGAAGGGCAATGGGAAATGATCCTTCCTTGTCGCCTCATTCAGTTTGCGGTAGTCAATGCATACTCTCCAACCTGTTACCGTCCTTGTTGGAATCAACTCATTACTCTCATTCTTCACTACCGTGATCCCTCCTTTCTTCGAAACCACTTGTACCGGGCTCACCCATGGGCTATCAGAAATAGGATAGATAATCCCCGCATCTAAGAGTTTCACCACCTCCTTTCTCACCACTTCCTTCATCGAAGGATTTAATCTCCGTTGTGGTTGCACCCTAGGCTTAAAATCATCCTCCATGAGTATCTTATGCATGCAAAATGATGGTGAAATACCTCTGATGTCCGAAATGGTCCATCCAATTGCTAGTCTATGTTCCCTCAACACCCTAATCAACCTTTCTTCCTCTAATGCACTCAAATCTGCACTAATAATCACCGAAAATTTCTGAGTCTCCAAGATAGACATATTTGAGGTGAGGCGGTAAAGGTTTTAGTTCAAGCTTTGGAGCTTCTTCATTTTTTTTCCTTTGCCTTCTCTTTGTCAAAATCAAACTCCTCAAATTCTATATCTTGACTCTCCTCAATTCGGTTGAAGTGCTTCTAATATTCCTAGCACAATCATTACTTGTCCGATTTTTCTTACCTCTACGCTTTTTGATTTGGCTATACAAGCTTCAAGAGTTAATTCTGGGGTGTTTTCTTCCATAGATTCCACAACAAGTTTATCCACCACATCGACACTAAAGCATGAATCCGATTCAGATGGAAACTTCATTGCATCAAAAACATTGAAAATTACTGTTTCATCTTGAACCCTCAACAAGAATCCTTTCCTTCCCGCACATCAATCGGTGTTTCCCTGTGGCAAGAAAAATGGTTGGCCCAAAATGAGAGGAATTTCCTTATCCTCTTCCATGTCCAACACCACAAAATCTGTTGGAAAAATTATCTTCCCCACCTTCACCAATACATCTTCCACTATCCCCCTTGGGTGCTTTATTGACCTATCCGCTAGTTGCAACGACATGGTCGTTGGCTTTACTTCACCAATTCCCAATCTCCTGAAAACAGAAAATGGCATCAAATTTATACTAGCTCCTAGATCACATAAAACACGATTAAAAGTAATATCCCCTATAATACAAGGAATAGTAAAACTCCCTGGATCCTTGAGCTTCGGGGGTAATTTTTTCTGGAAGATGGCACTGCACTCTTCCATTAGCATCACCGTTTTCTCATCTTATAACTTCCTTTTGTTCAAAAGGATTTCCTTCAGAACTTCGCATAACTCGGCATTTGCGTAATGCATCCGCAAAAGGAATGTTAATATGCAATTTTTTAAAAATTTCAATGAACTTTGAAAATTGCTTATCCTGATTCTTTTTCTTCAATCTTTGAGGAAAAGGCACGGGTGGGGTGTGATGCGCCAATTCTGGTGGTATCTCGGGAAATGGAAATTTCTCTTTCTTCTTTTGCCTTTCGTCATTTTTCTTTTTCTCTTCCCCCGAACCACTCGATTTCTCTTCACAAATGATCTCTTCATCAACTTCCTCTGTAGAATCTTCCTTTCCAGGTTGCTCAACCTCTTTGGTAAGTTGTTCTACTTCTCCCAAAGCCATCCCACTTCTCAAAATTATGGCATTTGCTTGTTCACGTGGGTTAGTCACTGTATTGCTTGGTAGAGATCCCTACGGTCTATCATTCAGCTTCTCGGCCAATTGGCCCATCTGTACCTCAAGATTCCGAATGGACGCCCCTTGGTTTCTAAAGTTTGTCCTCGTCTCATTCATGAAACCTGTAGTCTCTTGCATGAATTCACCAAACATGTCCTCCAACTTCGTCACTCTAATCTCCCGATTGATTGTCACCCCCTCCCCGATTGGTTATTTGGAACTTGTCTCTGGTTCCATTGGTTACCTTTCTGGTTCTGATTTCCCCAAGCTAGATTTGGATGATTTCTCCACCCTGGGTTGTATGTGTTGGAATACGGGTTGTTCGGTTGTCTCTGATTTATGGCCAAGTAATTCACTTGCTCCGTTGATGAAGATGACGAAGCAAATGTGTTCCCAACTTGACACTCGCTGCTCACGTGGTTTCCCGCACAAAATTCACATGTTAGTTGAGGTGCCTGTATAGAATTTACCTGCATAGTTCCCAACTGTTTTTGAAGTACAATGAGTTGGGCTGAGATGGCCGTGAAGGCATCAACTTCATGAAGACCTAAAGATTTCCTTGTTTTAGCTCTCTCATTTGGTCTTTGATAGTTGTTGCTTGCCAAAACCTCAAGCAACTCATATGCTTCCTCTGGTGTCTTATTCTGCAAGGCCCCTCCTGACGCTGCATCCACCATGGTTTGCACATTACCCATCAAACCATTGTAGAATGTTTGGACTTGAAGCCAAACTGGCAAACCATGGTGTGGACACTTCCTCATTAATTCCTTATATCTCTCCCAAGCCTCGTACAATGACTTGGCATCATCTTGTAGAAATGATGTGATATCATTTCTCAATTTCGCTGACTTAGCTGGAGGAAAGAACTTGGTCAAGAATTTATGTGCTAGATCATTCCACGTTGTTATTGTTCCCGGTGGTAATGCCATTAACCACCCCTTTGCTTTATCTCCCAGTGAGAATGGGAATAACCGCAGCCTTAATAGCATCATCCGACACTCCATTTGACTTGAAGGTGTCACAATTTCCAGGAAATTTGCAATGTGCTGATTCGGATCCTCCTTCAAATCACCGTTGAATCTAACCGATCGCTGGATCATCTCGGATGATTGCCGCTTGATCTCGAAGTTGTTTCCTTGTACTGTAGGTCTAATAATACTTGACCCACTTCCATTCACTATGGGAACTGAAAATTCCCTCAGTGTCCTGTTTTCTTGTTCAGCCATATCAACAACACCTTCTTCGTATTCTCAGAAGAAGATTCTCTCTTTCTTCTCTCTCTCATACGTCTTCTCACGGTCCCTCTCAAGCTCAAGGTCAACAGGAACCACTGGTTGACGTCTTGCTCTTCGCATAAACTGAATGAACACAAGTGAAAGAAAAGTGAGATCACAACTCTAATGAAAATTAAAAACAAAAATTAAAACTTCAATCTAGCTAAACTTAAGGAAAAACTCAATGTTAACTTAAAACATTCGCCGGCAACGGCGCCAAAAACTTGATGCGCGTGTTTCTTACAACATGCAAAAATGTAGCAAGTATACTAGTCGCTCAAGTAATAAAATGATGAGTAGGATATCGTTCCCACGAGGATTGTTAGCAAAGCACTAAGTTTCCTAATGTTACCAAGTTGAAGCAATCGAATTCTTTGGATTGGTGGGAGCTAATTTTAATTAAAAACAACAATGAATTTTAAACAAAGATTTAAAATTTAATTAAGAAAGCAATATGAAAATACGGAATATCAATTCAAGCAAAACGGGTAGGGTTTTGACTTCATTTGGATTTTATGGGTTAAACCTATAAATTACATTCATATGCAATGGTTGTAAATCGAACTCGCTAATGTGTTAAACATACCCTCTCGGGCTATGTTTTCCTATTCATCCTTATTAACCTTCCGCACCCAACAATTTGAAGATTAATAATTCCAAACTCATTAAGCAAAAGAGTCCTAATATGATTTCATTAATTCTTGAATCTATCTCTAGCATCCAATACTATAATGGTGTTTACCCAAGAAGCCTAACATGAATTATTTCTCAATCTCATCATGTTCATCATATAAAGCATTAAAAATTCAGAGTAACACACAACCCATGCAGATTCATATGAAAATAAAACAATCAAACACTTAACCCATTAAAATCCAAACTACAATCAAAACCCTAACCCATAAAAGATTAGTTCATAGCTAAATCAATACTACAAAAACGAAAAATAGAAATAAACAAGTTCAGCATAATGAAACTGAGATGAAAGATAAGAAATCTCCCCAAAAGATTGAATCCTCTAGTCAAAATCCGAATCTTCTCCCTTTAACAATCCGAAAAAGCTCAAAGTTTTACTCTAAGAAAATTGTAAAAGCGGCTAAACCTAAAAAGCTAAAGACCCGCTTTAGCAAAAGGTTAAGTTTTTCTTTTATACTTAGTCAAAATAACTCAGCCAAAACACGCACAAAACGAAACTGTGCGTTTAAAAAAGCTGGAAAAATTAACTGTCGCCGCGGCGAAGAATGAAGCAGACACATTCGTCCCTGGCTTACTTCGCCGCAGCGAAGACAATTCCTTCGCCGGGGCGAAGCTTCTTGAAAAGTTCTGAAATTACAGAATCGCCACTCGCTTGCTTCTTCGTTCGATTCTTCGATTCTTGGTGCTCTCCCTTGGGAACAAGCTTCATCGTGCTTTATCCTGCTCCGGAACTCTCCTATCTTCTGAGATCCGCTAATTTCTGAGTCAAAACTATCCAATTTTGTCCTTATTTGCTCAAAATGTCCATTTTAACCTGAAACATGAAAAGTAAAGAATTAAGCAACAATTCAGGTCAAAATGCACTAGAAAGTACTTGAAATCCGACAAAAAGATCTAATAAAAACTGTATAATTTACGGATCATCATTTACTAAGTCTTTGTCCACTGCCAAATTTGAACATTTCGAAACAGAACTCACAGTTGGAGCTTGTCCTCAAAATACTGGTACTTCAGAATCTTCTCTCTTAACTACTGAAATTGGCAGTTAAAAGGTTCTTATGTTGGTTCTTTTCTGATCATTGGTGAAAATATTGATTTTTTGTGGCTGCTTTATATTGATTATCTCTGATGAATGGTGAAAATGTTAATGTCTGAGGTGAAAATGTTGATTTCTGACAGTTTGTTCTAACAGACCTGTGAGTATGATTGAAATTGGTGAAATTTGTTTAGCAACATTCTAGTGTCATTTCCAGAACAGAAGTTGTTTGATGTCCTTAAGAAGAAGTGTGGCTGTTGTAATATTTTAGTGTCATTTGCATCAGTAGAGAATTTTTTTTTTACTTAAGAAGAAGTGTGGCTGTTGTAATATTCTGGTGTCATTTGCATCAGTACAGAAGTTTTTTTTTTTTTTTGCTTAAGAAGAAGTGTGTGCTTATGAAGAATTGCTCCTGTGAAAATCTTGTGAAGCAGTTTGGTTGATTGATCCTATGAAAATGTTGCTCATGTGAAAATGCTCTTGTGAAGAAGTTTGGTTGATTGCTCCTGTGAAAATGCTGTTGTTTCTGTAACATGGTATTGTGATGAAGCTTGCTTGTTTCTTCTATGAAGTTTGGCTGTGAAAATGCTGCTTCTGTAACGTGCTCCTGTGAAGAAGCTTGGTTGTTTCTTCTGTGAAGTTTGCCTATGAAAATGCTGCTTCTGTAAACATGCTCTTGTGAAGAAGCTTGGTTGTTACTTCTGTGAAGTTTGGTTATGAAAATTTCTAAAGTTTGAAGCTGATGTCAAAACCTCCCAGTCTAATTTGAGGGAGGATATTATATCAGAAATTGGAAGAATTTTACTCAGTTTAGTTTAAGGGAAGATATCAGTTAAGAATTTGTTAAGTTGTTAAGCTTGTTTACAGCAGTTATTAAAACTGTCCTGTTTAGGTTGTTACTACTGTAAATGCAGTTATATTTCAGTTGTTTTACTAAGTTGACTGTAGCTTATAAAAAGGTATACTGAAAACTGTATTCGTTAGAGAAACATATGCAAAAATACAAAGTATATTCAGTTTACTCTCCTTTACTCTCTCCTTTACTTTACTTTACCTTTCTTTATCGTTTTCTCCTCTGTTTTGCTCTAAACCTAACAAATGTAACTAATAAAGGAATTATAACTAATATTTTGGGACAAGATGTAATATTTGAATTCGTAAATCCACCGTTAATAAAAGATATTAGTAATTTAAAAAACGTTTCAATATCTAAGATAAATACTATTACTAAAGTAAAGAGTCTAGAAATTGTCCCTACAAAAGAATGGCTTGATTACCACAAAATTTTGGATGCTTGCATCACAAAAACTTGTTTTCAACTTTTTGCATTAAGACTTCAAAAGTTTCAAAATTATGTTTTCAATAAAATGCAAAAGTCAAAAAGTTTTTGTAATAGACTCTCTCATCACAACAACTTCCAAGACACAGAGTTTTTGAGAGAAAGTGAGGAAAATATGGGCACTCCCATCCAACCCAAAAACAATCCAAAATCAAAAGCATCGTATGCGATGCTACCACCTCAACAACCTATTACCCCACAAACAAAACCTTCACAATCAAAATCTTCAAAGCCCAATAAACAGAAGACCATTATCACCCAACCAAACCGGTTCACTCTTCTAGATGAAGAATCCGTTTCTTCATCACCCCCAAATGATCACCAACCACCAAAAAATTACCAACAAGCCCTTACAATACCACCATCTTATTCACCTTCTCCGTCAAAACCTAGCAACATTAATCCCAATTTTCAATACATTGAGAAAGATATAACTCAATCAATTTCCATTGTTGAACCCGAATATTGGGGACAAACTATGCAAGAAACTTTATCAAAAATTTTCCCTCCATATTTTTATTTTATTCTTGATGATTTATTAAAAACAAGAACATTTTATGAATTTATTTTAGTTGATACTGATTCAGTAGAAATTACCCATAATCTAGATAGAAATAATCCAAATAGAATTGCTTTTTCAAAATGCAAAATCAAAAAGGTCTTGAGACCTCAAGATTGGCGCATTGGAATTTATCAAAAACGTCCATTTTCTCAAAACTTTATTCCCCAAGAATTCTCTTATAAAGATTATCAAAAAGCCTGGTTTCATGCTTTCTGTCTAACACATACAACACACTCTTGGTTTTTTATCTTTGACAAAACTTGTTCAAAAACTTTTCCAAAATGGTTCCAACAATGGTTTAAATTTTTCAGTTTAAATGAACAAATCCTCCCACCTTCGGTTTTGGAAAGATATCAATTATTTACCAAAAATTTCAACAACAATGAAGATCCTTTACTTGCATTTTCTAGTAATTTCTTACTTGCCTGGATAATGACTTGGCAATTTCATATCACTACACCTCCTCCTCCAAAATTCAGACAATTACAAAGAGAATTCCTTATTAAATGGTGGCCTAGTTTTTCCATCCAAAATGTTAGTCCACCAGCTGTGCAGATATGGATTTCTCAAAACCCTCAGATATGTCAGCCTCAACAACAATCAACATTTCTAACACAAAAATCAAAACTTATGGCTGAGCTAGCTCAATGCCAGACCCCACAAGATATGGACAAAATTATTATGGCCATCGGATCTTCCTCTTCTCAAAAGGCAGATTCAGACAACACCAAATCTCCAAGTGATCAAGATGAGGATGACTATTTTGTCATGTTCCAAAACCAGATCAATTATGAGTTCAATAAAAGACAATAACTCAGCACCCAATGACTCAGCACCGCCTTTTTTCCAATTTTCCAAAGTTGCAACTTGATATTCAAGACTTTTGGCAACGACAAAATTTTATCCTACCGACTTTACCACTTGTCAGAAGCAAAAAGCAACATTGTCAAAATTTTCTCTGCAAGAATTGAAGACATCCATCAGACTTATCTTTTTCCAAAGTATACAATTGTCAAGCTCCCCTGACAACAAACAAGATTTTTCAAGAGTCCATTAATGAGCATTATCCTTTGTCTGCCATTTTCAGAGAAGGTCCTCAATAATTCAAGACACGTATCCAAGACAGCTCATCACTTATCAACAACTTTATCTTTTAGTCTACATTGTAATAATGTAACGGATTCAAATGCTTTTGAAATCTGGTTTGTTGGTTAGCCTGTTAACAGTTGGCAAGCCATGTCTTATTTCTTAAGGAGATTCGAAAGTAGCAGTAGACGAGATGATAGTAGTAGCAGTAATGCTATTAGAATTAATAGTCAACAACGAAGTACAAACAATAATCAAGAATTAATGAAGTCTATTAACACTCAAGAAATTAATATGGCAAAAATCGATCAACACTTACATAACTGGGACATACCACCAATAAAAAAAGACACAATATATCAAATAGGTAGTTTTGAATTTATGACAGATTACTTCATTAAAACTACAGAAGACACAATAATGATAACCGAAGAAAGGGTTGAAGAAATTCAACTTCTTTCTGAAGAAGCAATACACAAACATAGACAAAACAATTATAAATTTTTACACATAGGATTAGTACAAGTACCAGTAAAACCATTATTTAGATTAGGACAAAACATTCCAATATTAGTAATGTTAAGAGACGCAAGAAATTTAAACTTCAATAACTCTTTATTAGATGTATTAAATTCTAATTTAGAAAGTGGTCCAGTATATTTTGATTGTTATCCAAACTTTACAGTAGGATTACATGATCCAACAATACTGTCTGCATTAACTATTAATTTAAAAGCTTCTAATCTTACTTATCAAGAGAAAGCCCAACTAGTAGCATTTATAGATAGGATTTATTACAAAGTTATGAATACAACAATTAGTCCAAGAGCCCTTTAGGATGTCCCACGAGGACATACAGTTATTATGGAAGCAGATAAAACAAAACATAAAATTTTTACACCAAAAAGATTAGCTTGGGATGAAATTATTAAACAAACAGATTGGAAATTAGAAAAATTATGCCCTCCAAAACCTTTACATGATTAAAATGAATCTGAGATACAAAAAATAATACAAGAACCAGATGGTACAATAAGAGTAAAATTTAGAGAAACTCCCTTAGAACAAAATCAACCCATCATTACTAACAAAATTCATCACAACCCTAGGATTGAAGAAATTGTTACACCTAGGCCTTCGTCAACAACTTCAACAAGTAAATTAGTAGGAGTCAATTATTCCCCTCCTGTACCAAAACCTGCATATGAAAACACATCAAGTCCACCTAGTTCACCAACACAATCAGAAGTATTAGAAAATTATAGTCAAATCAACACAGTAACAAAACCTTTTGAAATTAACAAAGAATTATTAAAACAAGAATTCCTACAAAACTATAATAAAGAAAAAAGAGAAATTTTCTTTACAAAATTTATTCCAGAAGAGCAAAATACCCTTAGATCTGAATGGTATAATACACAAGAAAAATTAAAACAAAATATTTATTTGTTTAATTGGTTAGAAAATAGAAAACATTATCCAAATTTAAGTGAAAAGAAAACTATTTTTATAACTACTAATGCAACAAAAAATTGACAAACATCAAGCAATAAGACTATTACATATGTCCATCCACCTTTAGAAGAAATTAAAATAGAACATCAACAAGCAGAAATAATAGCATCACCATTTAAAAAAATTAATAGAATAGATGATGATAAAAAACCACCAACTTTATGAGACATCAAAAATATTCAACATCAAAACAATTACTCTAATCAAATTCTCCACACTATGAGTCAACAAATGAATAGGATAGAAGATAATACTATACACATAATTACAAAAATTTCAAAAGGCCCCGGGAAGGAGTTAGTAGAAAATTCAAATTCACATTCAACATACACTTTAGGAAATTCAACACCCCTTTATTCACAAAAATATGTTAAACCATTTTTTGAACCCTTTGACATCCCAAAAGAAGAGATCGTTAAATTCAATAATCACAATACTATTTTAGAAAATATTAGCAAAAAACTTAGTGAATTATAATCTTCTAAATCAAACATTAATGTCCTTTCAAACTTTACCCCAATCACAGAACAAAATCATAGGAAAAGAAAATGTTCTTATTACAATAATAAAAATAAAAAGAAAAAATGTTGGAAATGCAAACAAGAAGGACACTATGCTTTTCAATGTCCAACTAAAAGACAAAATAAAAACTTAACATTAGAATCCCAATATAATCCAACATCAAAAGTATCATTTAAAATGCTACCCTCTCAACGACCTTTGAACCCTAAATTATTAAGCCTAAGTCAAGACAATTCTAGCAAAAACTTTGACAAAAACTTCAATAATTCTTTAATAAGAAACTCGCTAGATATTAAGAGTAAGCCTTTACAAACTTGTAATAATAGTGACCCCTGTAAGCCTTGCTACTGTGCAATGAAATCAATAACTATGATATCAAAATTTAGAATAACTCAATAAATGTTATCACAAAATCAAAAGAATTTCTATTAGATATTATTGACAAAATTCAGGATGAAGATATTAAAAGAGAATATTTATTAAAACTTAAAGAATTAATTTTATCTGAAGGACAACAAAAAGATGTAGATTCTTACAATTTAAAAGACATATTAAAAAGATTTGACAAACCCACACAAGTAACTCTAAGTGATCTACAAGAAGAAATTTTAAAGAATTACAAAACGATAATATTGGAAACAAGATAGATTTATTATGTTTAAAAGCATCCAAAGAAACTATAGGACAACCATCAACCTCAAAATCAGGATTACAAATTAAAGAAACAGAAGAATCATTCATTAATGAAATCTCAAGAGTTCAATTTAAAAAATGGCATGTTTACATTAGGATCAATATTAATCATGAATTAGATATTATTACACAAGCTTTAGTAGACACTGGAGCAGATCAAAACTGTATAAGAGAAGGATTAATTCCAACAAAATATTATGAAAAAACAAAAGAAAAGTTATATGGAGCTAATGGTCAACAATTAAACATTAATTATAAATTATCTAATGCACATGTATGTATACAAAATTTTTGTATTAAAAGTACCTTTATTCTAGCAAAAGATTTAGATCAAGATGTTATATTAGGTACCCCCTTTATTACTCAAATTTACCCTTTTACAGTAAATGATAAAGGAATTACGATCAATATTTTAGGACAAAATGTCACAATTGAATTTGTTAATCCTCCATTAATAAAAGATATTAATAATTTAAAAGACTTGTCAATATCAAACATAAATCTTATTAATTATAAGAAAAGACAAATTAATTTCTTAAAGGAAGAATTAAAACATGAAAGGATAAAGCAACAATTAGAAACTCAAAAAATTCAAGAAATTATTAAAAATTTAGAAAAGCGATTTTCATAAGACATATGCTCAACAATTCCAAATGCCTTTTGGGATAGAAAACAACAAGTAGTTTGTCTTCCCTATATTAAAAACTTTGATGAGAAAAATATACCAACAAAAGCTAGACCCATACAAATGAATAAAGAATTACTTGAATACTGTCATAAAGAAATCAAAGATTTACAAGATAAAAAATTAATTAGACCAAGTAAATCTCCATGGAGCTGTTCTGCCTTCTATGTCAATAATGCAACAAAAAAGGAACGAGGAGTTCCAAGATTAGTAATCAATTATAAACCATTAAATAAAGTATTACAATGGATTAGATATCCAATTCCTAATAAAAAAGATTTAATTAACAGATTATATTATGCAACAATATTTTCAAAATTTGATATGAAATCAGGATTTTGGCAAGTTCAAATAGATGAACTAGATAAATACAAAATGGCATTTAATGTTCCTTTTGGTCAATGTGAGTGGAATGTTATGCCTTTCGGATTAAAAAATGCACCTTCAGAATTTCAAAACATTATGAATGATATTTTTAATCCCTATATACACTTTACAATAGTATATATTGATGATGTCTTAGTTTATTCAGAATCAATAGATCAACATTTGAAACATTTAAAAATATTTGAAGAAATTATTAAAAGAAATGAATTAGTTGTTTCAGCCACAAAAATGAAATTATTTCAAACAAAAATCAGATTTTTAGGTCATGAAATTTATAAAGGAGCTATTAAACCAATTGATAGGACAATAGAATTTGCAAATAATTTTCTTGATCAAGTAAGAGAGAAAACACAATTACAAAGATTTTTAGGATGTCTAAATTATGTAGCAGATTTTTTCCAAGACCTTAGAAAACTATGTGAACCTTTATACTACTACAAACCGGATTTGAAAAGCATTTGAATCCGTTACATTATTACAATATAGACTAAAAGATAAAGTTGTTGATAAGTGATGAGCTGTCTTGGATACGTGTCTTGAATTATTGAGGACTTGCTCTTAAAATGGCAGACAAAGGATAATGCTTATTAATGGACTCTTGAAAAGTCTTGTTTGTTGTCAGGGGAGCTTGACAATTGTATACTTGGGAAAAGGATAAGTCTGATGGATGTCTTCAATTCTTGCAGAGATAATGTTGACAGTTTTGCTTCTTACTTCTAACAAGTGATAAAGTCGGCTGGATTGTAACAACTGCTGTAAACTAGTACAATGCATGCATAATAACAATAGAAAATGGGCCCAAAACTTTTCCTTTGTATTATAAGTCATACGTCTTTTATACACAAAGAACGTCATTTACAAAAATGCCATTTTAAAAGACAAAACAGGGGAAACAGTGTAGCTATTGCTCCTCGCTTGCCGATGCCCTCTGACTGCATCATCACCTAGATCTTGCATCCACAAAGGAAAATAACGTGGTGAGCACAAAATAATGCTCAATAAGTAAAACTCTCTATCTGTCTATCCCCATATGTGTTACTCTTAATTCTTTCCTCACACTTTCTGTTGTTTCCTACTAAACGTCATGGCCTCATCTTACCGGAGGTATGGCCGGATGGCATTCACACAGCACCATCTCACTCTTCATGACTATCGGGTGGAATTCACACAACACCAACCCATTCTTAGTGACTACCGAGTGGGGATCACGAAGCACCTACCCGGTTTTCGTAACTATCGGGTGCTGACCACATAGCACCTACCCGTTCCTCATGATTTTTGGGTAACGATCACCAAGCATTAACCTGTTCCTAATCACTATCGGGTGATGATCACAAAGCATCAACCCATCTCTAATAAATATCGGGTGATGATCACAAAGCATCACCCATCTCTAATAAATATCGGGTGATGATCACAAAGCATCACCCATCTCTAATAAATATCGGGTGATGATCACAAAGCATCAACCCCTTTTCTAATAACTAACCGGGTGATGTTCACAAAGCATCCACCTATTTCTAATACCTATCGGGTGATGATCACAAAGCATCAACCCAATTCTAATGGCTATTCGGGTGGTGATCACAAAGCATCCACCCATTTCTAATACTGTTCTCATTCACTCTATTCTAGTACTTCTCATTCTCTCTACCCTTAGAGTAGTTGCACCCACAAAGTTCTCTACTCATAAAGCAAGTGCATACAAAGTTCTCTACTCATAAAGCAAGTGCATACACAAAGTTCTCTACTCTTTCTTAGGTCACTTCTCAATGCACAATTAATGCCTATGGATGGTTCACCTCCACTAATGCACTTATGAAATGCCAACATGCAATGTTGCAAGAATTAAGGTTCACTACTCATACTCAAATCTCTATTAGGCATTTCATCAAACAACTCAAGTGCATAATAAAACTCTACTATAACAATAATTCTAAATCTTTCTCTAACCATCCAAAATGGGGAGAAACCCCCTCACATAGCCATATATCCTGCCAAAGAAGGACACTTCCAAAAGGATTCCTCAATACCCTTCAATTCCATCTCAAACTACCTTTCCAACCCACATCTCACTTCTTACATTTGAAAGGTATAAACAATCACAAAGCACTAGAAATCTCTATTTAAGCCTCAATAACATGGCATATAACATGTATATAACATACATACATAAATGCTATCAAAACCGTAATCAAGAAAATTCCCAAATCTCAACTTGGGTTGGGGCTTACTTACCTTGTTATGGAGAGATTTCACTAACTCTTCCTTTCACTTGGTTTGCTTGACTTTTTCTCTACTCTTAACAAAAGAACAAAAACCTTCAATATTCAATATATACAAAAACTCACAAAGCTTCACAACCAAAGCAAGAATCCTTACCTTAGGATGCCTTAGGTTGATTTTCTACCCCAAATCACTCCAAAATGCCCTTAAAACTCCTTGATCAAAAGAAAGAGAATTTGAGAGGAAGCAAGAGAGGAGAGTGGCGATGGAGAAGAAGAATGAAGGGTTTGCAATGACTTAATTCCTTTTAATGAACTTTATACACAAGCCTTCCCATTTTGCCCTTACTCTTCCTTAGGAACTCCATCTATATCCTTTGATTCATTACAAACACACCCCCACACTAACATATTCTCCAAGAAAAATCATTTCAATTTACTCCCCACTTTTCCTACTAATTAGGGGTAGATTGGTCAAAATGCCCTTAGGGAAGAAAATATCTAAAACTTAACAAACATTTTGGTCAGCCCGTCGCCGCGGCGAGGAAGCTTCTGTCGCTGTAGCTAAACCTGTCCAGCAGCTTCCCGTGGCTTCAACACCTCTTCGCCACGGCGAAGATTATTCTTCGCCCCGGCGAAGCATGGAATACTGAACTTCTTCTATTTTCAACCAATTTCAGGGCAAGTATTCAACATAACACTCAATCAAAGGTCAACCAAACAATATTACCAAGAAACCAACTCAACTAAGAGCAAAAGAAGAAACAATAACTACGTACCTCAAGTGGGGCGTTACATGAATAAAATTTTGTCATCTACCAAAACTCTTGAATATCAATCTGTAACTTTTGAAAATTGGAAAAAGGCGGTGCTGAGTCATTGTCGTTTAATCATCTTCAATTTGAGAATCGCTCGAAAGAAAATTATCTGAATCACTGTCTTCAGGGTTTTGAGGATTGGCTAGAACTTGAGAATTTAATAACTCATTTTCACCTTCATAATCTTCGACTTCAACTAAGTCAGCAGCCTCCTCAGCCGAGACTAATTGCTGAATATAAGTATTGTTTTCAGATGTTGATATTAAAGGTTTATTAAAAAGAGAATAAGCCTAAATACTAAATGATTCTTGTGGATGTTCGTCCTTATATTTCATGAGGACGTTTTTAGCACGGAGTTCAGCTTCAAGAATAATTTTGTTAATAGCTTTTGAAGAAATGGGTAAGGCATCGGCTAATTGAATTGGTGTTGGATTTTTAAGATATCTATTTAATTCCAAAAAATCATCAATATGGATATCAGAAAGAATTCTTCGCCAAATATCATTTGAAAGAATATTTTTTTGAAATTTTCTAAGAGTATATTTCTTTTGAGAAAGATGACGATTTTGGACAATAGTAAAAAGATTTTTTGATTTTTGAAAATCAGGTAATATTTTTTCTTCATGAGAATTATTGCTTTTGATGGGAGTGCCCATTTTTCACTCACTCACTCACTCTCTCGCTCTTTGTCACTAACTTTTTCTTTCCCTGTAAGAATTCACGGAAAGAAAATCAGGTAATGAATTATTGTGTCCTTTGATGTGTTCAATTTCAAAGTCAAAACAAGACAGTATTGCTTGCCATCTGGCGAAAATCTGTTTTGAAACTAAATTTTTTACATCTTTTTCAAAAATGAATTTTGATGCAGAAGAATCTGTTCGAATAAAAAATCTATATTTGATCAAATCATCTTGAAATTTCGTAATGCATAAAACAATTGATAAAACTTCTTTTTTGATGGTTGAATAATTTTTTTGAGCATCGAGCTAGACTCCAGAATGGAGCCTTACCAGACTCTCTTTATTATCTAATTTTTGTTTTAATATCCCACCATAACCTATATCAGAGGCATCAGTTTCTATAATAGGATAGGCTGAGGAATCCAATATACTAAGGCAAGGAAGGAATTTAATTTTGGATTTAATTTCTCTAACTATTTGGGTATGAGACTCGGACCATGTAGGAGGATTTTTTCTAAGTCTTTGATATAAAGGTTCACATAGTTTTCTAAGGTCTTGGAAAAAATCTGCTACATAATTTAGACATCCTAAAAATCTTTGTAATTGTGTTTTGTCTCTTAATTCATCAGGAAAATTATTTGCAAATTCTATTGTCCTATCAATTGGTTTAATAGTTCCTTTATAAATTTCATGACCTAACAATCTGATTTTTGTTTGAAATAAATTCATTTTTGTGGCTGAAACAACTAATCCATTTCTTTTAATAATTTCTTCAAATATTTTTAAATGTTTCAAATGTTGATCTATTGATTTTGAATAAACTAAGACATCATCAATATATACTATTGTAAAGTGTATATAGGGATTAAAAATATCATTCATAATGTTTTGAAATTCTGAAGGTGCATTTTTTAATCCGAAAGGCATAACACTCCACTCATATTGACCAAAAGGAACATTAAATGCCGTTTTGTATTTATCTAGTTCATCTATTTAAACTTGCCAAAATCCTGATTTCATATCAAAATTTGAAAATATTGTTGCACTATATAATCTATTAATTAAATCTTTTTTATTGGGAATTGGATATCTAATCCATTGTAATACTTTATGTAATGGTTTATAATTGATTACTAATCTTGGAACTCCTCGTTCTTTTTCTGCTACATTATTGACATAGAAGGCAGAACAACTCCATGGAGATTTACTTGGTCTAATTAATTTTTTATCTTGTAAATCTTTGATTTCTTTATGACAGTATTCAAGTAATTCTTTATTCATTTGTATGGGTCTAGCTTTTGTTGGTATATTTTTCTCATCAAAGTTTTTAAAATAAGGAAGACAAACTACGTGTTGTTTTCTATCCCAAAAGGCATTTGGAATTGTTGAGCATATGTCTTGTGAAAATCGCTTTTCTAAATTTTTAATAATTTCTTGAATTTTTGGAGTTTCTAATTGTTGCTTTGTCCTTTCATGTTTTAATTCTTCCTTTAAGAAATTAATTTGTCTTTTCTTATAATTAATAAGATTTATGTTTGATATTGACAAGTCTTTTAAATTATTAATATCTTTTATTAATGGAGGATTAACAAATTCAAATGTGTCATTTTGTCCTAAAATATTGGTCGTAATTCCTTTATCATTTACTGTAAAAGGGTAAATTTGAGTAATAAAGGGGGTACCTAATATAACATCTTGATCTAAATCTTTTGCTAGAATAAAGGTACTTTTAATACAAAAATTTTGTATACATACATGTGCATTAGATAATTTATAATTAATGTTTAATTGTTGACCATTAGCTCCATATAATTTTTCTTTTGTTTTTTCATAATATTTTGTTGGAATTAATCCTTCTCTTATACAGTTTTGATCTGCTACAATGTCTACTAAAGCATGTGTAATAATATCTAATTCATGATTAATATTTATCTTAATGTAAACATGCCATTTTTGAAATTGCACTCTTGAGATTTCATTAATGAATGATTCTTCTGTTTCTTTAATTTGTAATCCTGATTTTGAGGTTGATGGTTGTCTTATAGTTTCTTTGGAGGCTTTTAAACATAATAAATCTGTCTTGATTCCAATATTATCGTTTTGTAATTCTTTAATTTGATTTTTCAGAATATTGATTTCTTCTTGTAGATCACTTAGAGTTACTTGTGTGTGTTTGTCAAATCTTTTTAATATGTCTTTTAAATTGTAAGAATCTACATCTTTTTGTTTTCCTTCAGATAAAATTAACTCTTTAAGTTTTAATAAATATTCTCTTTTAATATCTTCATCCTGAATTTTGTCAATAATATCTAATAGAAATTCTTTTGATTTTGTGATAACATTTATTGAGTTATTCTAAATTTTGATATCATATTTATTGATTTCATTGCACAGTAGCAAGGCTTACAGGGGTCACTATTATTACAAGTTTGTAAAGGCTTACTCGTAATATCTAGCGAGTTTCTTATTAAAGAATTATTGAAGTTTTTGTCAAAGTTTTTTTTCGAATTGTCTTGACTTAGGCTTAATAATTTAGGGGTAAAAGGTTGTTGAGAGGGTAGCATTTCAAATGATACTTTTGATGTTGGATTATATTGGGATTCTAATGTTAAGTTTTTATTTTGTCTTTTAGTTGGACATTTAAAAGCATCGTGTCCTTCTTGTTTGCATTTCCAACATTTTTTTCTTTTTATTTTTATTATTGTAGTATGACCATTTTCTTTTCCTATGATTTTGTTCTGTGATTGGGGTAAAGTTTGAAAGGACATTAATGTTTGATTTAGGGAATGATAATTCACTAAGTTTTTTACTAATATTTTGTAAAATAGTATTGTGATTATTGAATTTAACGATTTCTTCTTTTGGAATGTCAAAGGGTTCAAAAAATGGTTTAACATATTTTTGTGAATAAAGGAGTGTTGAATTTCCTAAAGTGTATGTTGAATGTGAATTTGAATTTTCTACTAACTCCTTCCCGGGGGCTTTTGAAATTTTTGTAATTATGTGTATAGTATTATCTTCTATCCTATTCATTTATTGACTCATAGTGTGGAGAATTTGATTAGAGTAATTGTTTTGATGTTTAATATTTTTGATGTCTCGTAAAGTTGGTGGTTTTTGATCATCATCTATTCTATTAATTTTTTTAAATGGTGATGCTATTATTTCTACTTGTTGATGTTCTATTTTAATTTCTTCTAAAGGTGGACGGACATATGTAATAGTCTTATTGGTTGATGTTTGCCAATTTTTTGTTGCATTAGTAGTTACAAAAATAGTTTTCTTTTCACTTAAATATGGATAATGTTTTCTATTTTCTAACCAATTAAAGAAATAAATATTTTGTTTTAATTTTTACTGTGCATTGTACCATTCAGATCTAAGGGTATTTTGTTCTTCTGGATTAAATTTTGTAAAGAAAATTTGTCTTTTTTCTTTATAATAGTTTTGTAGGAATTCTTGTTTTAATAATTCTTAGTTAATTTCAAAAGGTTTTGTTATTGTGTTGATTTGACTATAATTTTCTAATACTTCTGATTGTGTTGGTGAACTAGGTGGACTTGATGTGTTTTCATATGCAGGTTTTGGTACAGGAGGGGAATAATTGACTCCTACTAATTTACTTGTTGAAGTTGCTGTCGAAGGCCTAGGTGTAACAATTTCTTCAATCCTAGGGTTGTGATGATTTTTCTTAGTGATGGTGGGTTGATTTTGTTCTAAGGGAGTTTCTCTAAATTTTAATCTTATTGTACCATCTAGTTCTTGTATTATTTTTTGTATCTCGGATTCATTTTGATCATGTAAAGGTTTTGGAGGGCATAATTTTTCTAATTTCCAATCTGTTTGTTTAATAATTTCATCCCAAGCTAATCTTTTTGGTGTAAAAGTTTTATGTTTTGTTTTATTTGCTTCCATAATAACTATATGTCCTGGTGGGGACATCCTAATGGCTCTTGGACTAATTGTTGTATTCATAACTTTGTAATAAATCCTATATATTAATGATACTGGTTGGGCTTTATCTTGATAAGTAAGATTAGAAGCTTTTAAATTAATAGTTAATGTAAACAGTATTGTTGGATCATGTAATCCTACTGTAAAGTTTGGATAACAATCAAAATATACTGGACCACTTTCTAAATTAGAATTTAATACAGCTAATAAAGAGTTATTGAAGTTTAAATTTCTTGCATATCTTAACATTACTAATATTGGAATGTTTTGTCTTAATCTAAATAATGGTTTTACTGCTACTTGTACTAATCCTATGTGTAAAAATTTATAACTATTTTGTCTGTGTTTGTGTATTGCTTCTTCAGAAAGAAGTTGAATTTCTTCAACCCTTTCTTCGGTTATCATTATTGTGTCTTCTGTAGTTTTAATGGATAATCTGACATAAATTCAAAACTACCTATTTGATATATTATGTCTTTTTTAACTGGTGGTATGTTCCAGTTATGTAAGTGTTGATCGATTTTTGCCATATTAATTTCTTGAGTGTTAATAGACTTCATTAATTCTTGATTATTGCTTGTACTTTGTTGTTGACTATTAATTCTAATAGCGTTACTGCTACAACTATCATCTCGCCTCCTGCTACTTCCTGATCTCCTTAAGAAATTAGATATTTCTAAAATAATTCTAACCTAAAAGTTCCAGTTTCTCTCATAGATCACGGGACCACCAAGGTACGGGACCACCTCCAGGACCATCTAACACGGCTGACCAACGGTTAACATTCTGACCAACGCACCCTCCAGGCTGACCAAGCGCAACCTAGAATCAATTCTAGAGTTCCTCTAGATTAAAACCTTCTAGATTTGTCAAACCCTTAAATTAATCAAGAAATAAATAGTGCACGGATGAACAGTAATCTACAGCAGACTGCTACAGTATATGAATAGTAACGGTGAACAGTATTGTAAACAGTGTCTTTGAACAGTAATTTGCTACAGTACTACGTTGTATGGGTGTTGTTTTGTGCAGTTTTTAATTCATATTCAACATACACTTTAGGAAATTCAACACCCCTTTATTCACAAAAATATGTTAAACCATTTTTTGAACCCTTTGACATTCCAAAAGAAGAAATCGTTAAATTCAATAATCACAATACTATTTTAGAAAATATTAGTAAAAAACTTAGTGAATTATCATTTTGTAAATCAAACATTAATGTCATTTCAAACTTTACCCCAATCACAGAACAAAATCATAGGAAAAGAAAATGTTCTTATTACAATAATAAAATGTTATGCAATTAACCAAGAAACTATCACAAGCAACCAAGAAACTGGAAAGCACACGCACAATCAACACAGGATTTTTACCGTGGTTCACTTGCCCTATTTGAGCAAGCTACATCCACGTTGAACTC
Source organism: Pistacia atlantica (assembly GCA_026229545.1). NCBI lineage: Eukaryota > Viridiplantae > Streptophyta > Magnoliopsida > Sapindales > Anacardiaceae > Pistacia > Pistacia atlantica. The sequence goes on along the minus strand of CM047897.1, from coordinate 18,980,918 downwards.
CGGAAAAGGGAGTTCGCTGCACTATGATTATAGAACAACCTCTTACAAACACGATTACAAGAATATGCCCAAGAAACCCTGGATCAAACAACTCTGATTTCAAACCTCGTAATCTGCCCTAGGAATACTCTAACCTGGAAATTCCTATAACAAGAACACAAAAGTTCTTCCCTTGACTGATTAACTCAAAGAACCACTCAAGAAACCCACAGATTACTACAGAAATTAGACCCCAAAATAAGAACCCTAAACAGATTGAAGAATACGAAAATGAAGGGTCTCTCTCTTGTGTTTTGTTCTACTATTTATGAGAAGACTTGGCTCTTTTATAGTATTGACTGGAGGCTTGATTTCATCCGTTAGATCTTTCTCTGAATCAGCGGTCAGCATCATCTTGGAGTTGTCTCAAAACGGCACCGTTCCACTAATTCAATACGTCATCGTTTCAACATTCACTCATAACATAAAAATAAAAAGAAAATTTTTTGGAAATGCAAACAAGAAGGACACGATGCTTTTAAATGTCCAACTAAAAGACAAAATAAAAACTTAACATTAGAATCCCAATATAATCCAACATCAAAAGTATCATTTGAAATGCTACCCTCTCAACGACCTTTTACCCCTAAATTATTAAACCTAAGTCAAGACAATTCTAACAAAAACTTTGACAAAAACTTCAATAATTCTTTAATAAGAAACTCTCTAGATATTAAGAGTAAGCCTTTACAAACTTGTAATAATAGTGACCCTTGTAAGCCTTGCTACTGTGCAATGAAATCAATAACTATGATATCAAAATCTAAACCTAAGTCAATAAATGTTATCACCAAATCAAAAGAATTTCTATTAGATATTATTGACAAAATTCAGGATGAAGATATTAAAAGAGAATATTTATTAAAACTTAAAGAATTAATTTTATCTGAAGGAAAACAAAAAGATGTAGATTCTTACAATTTAAAAGACATATTAAAAAGATTTGACAAACCCACACAAATAACTCTAAGTGATCTACAAGAAGAAATCAATATTCTAAAAAATCAAATTAAGGAATTACAAAATGATAATATTGGAATCAAGACAGATTTATTATGTTTAAAAGCCTCCAAAGAAACTTTAGGACAACCATCAACTTCAAAATCAGGATTACAAATTAAAGAAATAGAAGAATCATTCATTAATGAAATCTCAAGAGTTCAATTTGACAAATGGCATGTTTACATTAGGATAAATATTAATCATGAATTAGATATTATTACAGAAGCTTTAGTAAACACTGAAGCAGATCAAAACTGTATAAGAGAATGATTAATTCGAACCAAATATTATGAAAAAACAAAAGAAAAATTATATGGAGCTAATGGTCAACAATTAAACATTAATTATAAATTATCTAATACACATGTATGTATACAAAATTTTTGTATTAAAAGCACCTTTATTCTAGCAAAAGATTTAGATCAAGACGTGATATTGGGTACCCCCTTTATTACTCAAATTTACCCTTTTAATATAACCAATAAAGGAATTATATCCAATATTTTAGGACAAGATGTAATGTTTGAATTCGTAAATCCACCATTAATAAAAGATATTAGTAATTTAAAAAACATTTCAATATCTAAGATAAATACTATTACTAAAGTAAAGAGTCTAGAAATTGTCCCTACAAAATAATGGCTCGATTACCACAAAATTTTGAATGCTTGCATTACAAAAACTTGTTTTCAACTTTTTGCATTAAGACTTCAAAAGTTTCAAAATTACGTTTTCAATAAAATGCAAAAGTCAAAAAGTTTTTCTAATAGACTCTCTCATCACAACAACTTTCAGGACACAGAGTTTTTGAGAGAAAGTGAGGAAATGATGGGCACTCCCATCAAACCCAAAAACAATCCAAAATCAAAAGCATCGTATGCGATGCTACCACCTCAACAACCTATTACCCCACAAACAAAACCTTCACAATCAAAATCTTCAAAGCCCAATAAACAGAAAACCATTATCACCCAACCAAACCGGTTCACTCTTCTAGATGAAGAATCTGTTTCTTCATCACCCCCAAATGATCACCAACCACCAAAAAATTACCAACAAGCCCTTACAATACCACCATCTTATTCACCTTCTCCGTCAAAACCTACCAACAGTAATCCCACTTTTCAATACATTGAGAAAGATATAACTCAATCAATTTGCATTGTTGAACCCGAGCATTGGGGATAAACTATGCAAGAAACCTTATCAAAAATTTTCCCTCCATATTTTTATTTTATTCCTGATGATTTATTAAAAACAAGAACATTTTATGAATTTATTTTAGTTGATACTGATTCAATAGAAATTACCCATAATCCAGATAGATATAATCCAAATAGAATTGCTTTTTGAAAATGCAAAGTCAAAAAGGTCTTGAGACCTCAAGATTGGCACATTGGAATTTATAAAAAACATCAATTTTCTCAAAACTTTATTCCCCAAGAATTCTCTTATAAAGATTATCAAAAAGCCTGGTTTCATGCTTTCTGTCTAACACATACAACACACTCTTGGTTTTTTATCTTTGACAAAACTTGTCCAAAATGGTTCCAACAATGGTTTAATTTTTTCGGTTTAAATGAACAAATCCTCCTACCTTCGGTTTTGGAAGGATATCAATTATTTGCCAAAAATTTCAACAATAGTGAAGATCCTTTACTTGCATTTTCTAGTAATTTCTTACTTGCATGGATAATGAGTTGGCAATTTCATATCACTACACCTCCTCCTCCAAAATTCAGACAATTACAAAGAAAATTCCTTATTAAATGGTGGCCTAGTTTTTCCATCCAAAATGTTAGTCCACCATCTGTGTTGATATGGATTTCTCAACACCCTCAGATATGTCAGCCTCAACAACAATAAACATTTCTAACACAAAAATCAAAACCTTTGGTCGAGCTAGCTCAATACCAGACCCCACAAGATATGGACAAAATTATTATGGCCATCGGATCTTCCTCTTCTCAAAAGGCAGATTCAGACAACACCAAATCTCCAAGTGATGAAGATGAGGATGACTATTTTGTCATGTTCCAAAACCAAATCAATTATGAGTTCAATAAAAGACAATAACTCAGCACCGCCTTTTTTCCAACTTTCAAAAGTTGTAGCTTGATATTCAAGACTTTTGGCAATGACAAAATTTTATCCAGCCGACTTTATCACTTGTTAGAAGCAAAAAGCAACATTGTCAAAATTTTCTCTGCAAGAATTGAAGACATCCATCAGACTTATCCTTTTCCAAAGTATACAATTGTCAAGCTCCCCTAACAACAAACAAGATTTTTCAAGAGTCCATTAATGAGCATTATCCTTTGTCTGCCATTTTCAGAGCAAGTCCTCAATAATTCAAGGCACGTATCCAAGACAGCTCATCACTTATCAACAACTTTATCTTTTAGTCTATATTGTAATAATGTAACGGATTCAAATGCTTTTGAAATCCGGTTTGTTGTAGGATATCAATTATTTGCCAAAAACTTTGTGTCCTGAAAGTTGCTGTGATGAGAGAGTCTATTAGAAAAACTTTTTGACTTTTGCATTTTATTAAAAACGTAATTTTGAAACTTTTGAATTCCTAATGCAAAAAGTTAAAAACTTCTTTTCTGATGGTTGAATATTTTTTTTGAGAACCGAGCTAGACTCTAGAATGGAACCTTACTAGACTCTCTTTATTATCTAATTTTTGTTTTAATATCCCACCATAACCTATATCAGAGGCATCAGTTTCTATAATAGGATAGGCTGAGGGATCCAATATACTAAGGGAAGGAAGGAATTGAATTTTGGATTTAATTTCTCTAACTATTTGGGCATGAGACTCAGACCATGCAGGAGGATTTTTTCTAAGTCTTTGATATAAAGGTGCACATAGTTTTTTAAGGTCTTGGAAAAAATCTGCAAATAATTTTCCTGTTGAATTAGAGACAAAACACAATTACAAAGATTTTTAGGATGTCTAAATTATGTAGCAGATTTTTTCCAAGACCTTAGAAAACTATGTGAACCTTTATATCAAAGACTTAGAAAAAATCCTCCTGCATGGTCTGAGTCTCATACCCAAATAGTTAGAGAAATTAAATCCAAAATTAAATTCCTTCCTTGCCTTAGTATATTGCATCCCTCAGCCTATCCTATTATAGAAATGGATGCCTCTGATATAGGTTATGGTGGGATATTAAAACAAAAATTAGATAATAAAGAGAGTCCAGTAAGGTTCCATTTTGGAGTCTGGCTTGGTGCTCAAAAAAATTATTCAACCATCAAAAAAGAAGTTTTATCAATTGTTTTATGCATTAAAAAATTTCAAGATGATTTGATCAATAAAAGATTTTTTATTCAAACAGATTCTTTTGCATCAAAATTCATTTTTGAAAAAGATGTAAAAAATTTAGTTTCAAAACAGATTTTCGCGAGATGGCAAGCAATACTGTCTTGTTTTGACTTTGAAATTGAACACATCAAAGGACACAATAATTCATTACCTGATTTTCTTTCCCGTGAATTCTTACAGGGAAAGAAAAAGTTGAGTGACAAAGAGCGAGAGAGAGTGAGTGAAAAATGGGCACTCCCATCAAAAGCAATAATTCTCATGAAGAAAAAATATTACCCGATTTTCAAAAATCAAAAAATCTTTATACTGTTGTCCAAAATCGTCATCTTTCTCAAAAGAAAAATACTCTTAGAAAATTTCAAAAAAATATTCTTTCAAATGATATTTGGTGAGGAATTCTTTCTGATATCCATTTTGATGATTTTTTGGAATTAAATAGATATCTTAAAAATCCAACACCAATTCAATTAGCCGATGCCTTACCCATTTCTTCAAAAGCTATTAACAAAATTATTCTTGAAGCTGAACTCCGTGCTAAAAACGTCCTCATGAAATATAAGGACGAACATCCACAAGAATCATTTAGTATTTGGGCTTATTCTCTTTTTAATAAACCTTCAATATCAACATCCGAAAACAATACTTATATTCAACAATTTGTCTCAGCTGAGGAGGCTGGTGACTTAGTTGAAGTCGAAGATTATGAAGGTGAAAATGAGTTATTAAATTCTCAAGTTCTAGCCAATCCTTAAAACTCTGAAGACAGTGATTCAGATAATTTTTTTTCGAGCGATTCTCAAATTGAAGACGATTAAAGGACAATGACTCAGCACCACCTTTTTCCAATTTTCAAAGTTTACAGATTGATATTCAAGACTTTTGGCAGATGACAAAATTTTATCCAGCTGACTTTATCACTTGTTGGAAGTAAGAAGCAAAATTGTCAACATTACCTCTGCAAGAATTGAAGACATCCATCAGACTTATCCTTTTCCAAAGTATACAATTGTCAAGCTCCCCAGACAACAAACAAGATTTTTCAAGAGTCCATTAATAAGCATTATCCTTCGTCTGCCATTTTCAGAGCAGGTCCTCAATAATTCAAGACACGTATCCAAGACATCTCATCACTTATCAACAACTTTATCTTTTAGTCTATATTGTAATAATGTAATGGATTCAAATGGTTTTGAAATTCGGTTTTTTGTAGTATAAATATGTATTACTTCAATTGTATCGGTAGAAGTTTTGAGAGTTAAGTTTCAGACAAAACTTTGAGAGCAAAACTCTCGTGTACAAATTGTCAAAGCAATAAAATTGTAAGTTTTTCTTCATTCCATTCATTATATTATTTGACTTTGTTTACTTTCAATCGATTTACAATATTTTCTTTATTTGAATTGACTTCAATGCATTTACTTTGCTTTTAATTCATTCATTTACATTGTTTTCTTTCAATTACTTTGTTTTTTAAAGATCTTGCTATATATGGTATCAGAGCCAAGTAGAGTCAATAGAAGTGGTGATTAGAAATTAAAAACTACACAAAACAACACCCATAAAACGTAGTTACTGTAGCAAAAATACTGCCAAAACATTGTTCACTGTTACTATTCATGCACTGTAGCAGTTTGCTGTAGATTACTGCTCATCCGTGCACGGTTTATTTCTTGATTAATTTAAGGGTTAGATAAATCTAGAAGGTTTTAATCTAAGAGAACTCTAGAATGTATTCTAGGTTACGCTTGGTCAGCCTGGAGGGTGCGTTGGTCAGCCGTGCTAGGTGGTCCCGGAGGTGGTCCCGTGATCTAGGAGAGAAACTGGAACTTTTAGATTAGAATTATTTTAGAAATGTCTAATTTCTTAAGGAGATTAGGAAGTAGCAGTAGGCGAGATGATAGTAGTAGCAGTAACGCTATTAGAATTAATAGTCAACAACAAAGTAGAAACAATATAAGAATCTACATCTTTTTGTTTTCCTTCAGATAAAATTAATTCTTTAAGTTTTAATAAATATTCTCTTTTAATATCTTCATCCTGAATTTTGTCAATAATATCTAATAAAAATTCTTTTGATTTGGCGATAGCATTTATTGACTTAGGTTTAGATTTTGATATCATATTTATTGATTTCATTGCACAGTAGCAAGGCCCTATGCAATCACAATCATTAGAGTCTTGTAAAGACTCACTCATTGATTCAGAAGTATTTTCTTGAATTTGATATATCATATCTTCATTATCTGTATTGTAACTAGAATCTTCTTCAGAGTCTGTTTGAATCATTTTTAATAATTGTTGTTTTAATTCTTAATCTATTTCTAATTTTCTAATTTGATTTTTTCATAGGGCACTTTGTTGCATAATGACCTTGTTGTTTACATTTCCAACATGTGATAGGTTTTTTGGATATTTTCTTGTTAGAAGATCTTTTCTTTTTATAAGGTTTATCATAAGATTTTTTTTCGTATTTATAATCTCTTTTGTAATAAAGTTTTCTATATTGTTTTTGTTTTTTTATCTTTTTTGTACTTAATAGAGGGAGGTAATATTTTTTCATAACCATATTGACTACAAAATCAACGTAATTCTATTTTCTTATGTTTTAATTCATTTTTTAATTTAGCTTTTAATTTTAAATCAGTGCAAATTATTAAAGCTTCGTTATTAATAAAACTAATTAAATCTCCATATGTTAAGTCTTCATAAGGTATATTTCCATCATATTTTTTGTATAATGCATTCTTGACAGTTTGACTAAATAATCTAGGTAGACCGTCTAGGAACCTTTCTTTCCAATAAGGTTTCCTACAGTCTGTTCTTGTGAATACTTTTTGTAAAAACATATCCTTATATCATCTAAAATCTGCCATGGTTGGACACCTTAAGTTTGATAATATTTCTTGTGATTTTTTCTAAAAGCTTGTTGGGTCTCCTACAAAATTTTGGTTATTGCATAAATTAATGTAGCTACAGCGTCTCCTTCTTGATCATATTCTACTTGACTAGTACCTTCTACTTTGACTTTCCTAGTCTTTTTTGTTGTGTGTAATATGTGATGTTTATGTGATTCTGGTAAATCATCATCCCACCAATTTTTTAACATTCCCGTAAATCCTGAGACTAATATTTTGCTATTTGATGATCAGTGTTGTCATGTGATTTATGAGCTAATGCTGCCATAGTCATTTCTTGAAAAATATTTAATATTTGGTGTTCAGCTAATCTGTCTATATTCCATTCATCTATTCCTGTTCCAGTATAGGAAGATCTTACCATTTGTGTTACATCTTCAAATTGCTTATCTGGTAAGGAAGGTCTTGGGTAATAGTTTCGGGTTTTTGGATATTTCATATTATTTCTCATTTTATTAATCGTTAAGTTTTGAAAATTTTTGTTTAATTCTTCTATTGGGTCGAATTTTGTAAGGACATTAATGTTTGATTTGGAGGATGATAATTCACTAAGTTTTTTACTAATATTTTCTAAAATAGTATTGTGATTATTGAATTTAACGATTTCTTCTTTTGGAATGTCACAGGGTTCAAAAAATGGTTTAACATATTTTTGTGAATAAAGGGGTGTTGAATTTCCTAAAGTGTATGTTGAATTTGAATTTGAATTTTCTAATAACTCCTTCCCGGGGGCTTTTGAAATTTTTGTAATTATTTGTGTAGTATTATCTTCTAGCCTATTCATTTGTTGACTCATAGTGTGGAGAGTTTGATTAGAATAATTGTTTTGATGTTGAATATTTTTGATGTCTCGTAAAGTTGGTGGTTTTTTATCATCATCTATTCTATTAATTTTTTTTAAATGGTGATGCTATTATTTCTGCTTGTTGATGTTCTATTTTAATTTTTTCTAAAGGTGGATGGACAGATGTAATAGTCTTATTGGTTGATGTTTGCCAATTTTTTGTTGCATTAGTAGTTACAAAAATAGTTTTCTTTTCACTTAAATTTTGATAATGTTTTCTATTTTCTAACCAATTAAAGAAATAAATATTTTGTTTTAATTTTTCTTGTGTACTGTACCATTCAGATCAAAGGGTATTTTGTTCTTCTGGATTAAATTTTGTAAAGAAAAATTATCTTTTTTCTTTATTATAGTTTTGTAGGAATTCTTGTTTTAATAATTCTTTGTTAATTTCAAAAGGTTTTGTTATTGTGTTGATTTGACTATAATTTCCTAATACTACTGATTGTGTTGGTGAACTAGGTGGACTCGATGTGTTTTCATATGCAGGTTTTGGCACAGGAGGGGAGTAAATTAATGTTTAATTGTTGACCATTAGCTCCATATAATTTTTCTTTTGTTTTTTCATAATATTTTTTTGGAATTAATCCTTCTCTTATACAGTTTTGACATGCTCCAGTGTCTACTAAAGCTTGTGTAATAATATCTAATTCATGATTAATATTGATCCTAATGTAAACATGCCATTTTTGAAATTGAACTCTTGAGATATCATTAATGAATGATTCTTCTGTTTCTTTATTTGTAATCCTGATTTTGAGGTTGATGGTTGTCCTATAGTTTCTTTGGAGGCTTTTAAACATAATAAGTCTGTCTTTATTCCAATATTATCATTTTGTAATTCTTTAATTGGATTTTTCAGAATATTGATTTCTTCTTGTAGATCACTTAGAGTTACTTGTGTGGGTTTGTCAAATCTTTTTAGTATGTCTTTTAAATTGTAAGAATCTACATCGTTTTCCTTCAGATAAAATTAATTCTTTAAGTTTTAATAAATATTCTCTTTTAATATCTTCATCCTGAATTTTGTCAATAATATCTAATAGAAATTCTTTTGATTTTGTGATAACATTTATTGACTTAGGTCTAAATTTTGATATCGTATTTATTGATTTCATTACACAGTAGCAAGGCTTACAGGGGTCGCTATTATTACAAGTTTGTAAAGGATTACTCTTAACGACCTTTTACCCCTAAATTATTAAGCCTAAGTCAAGACAATTCTGACAAAAACTTCAATAATTCTTTAATAAGAAACTCGCTAGATATTAAGAGTAAGCCTTTATAAACTTGTAATAATAGTGACCCCTGTAAGCCTTGCTACTGTGCAATGAAATCAATAAATATGATATCAAAATTTAGACCTAAGTCAATAAATGATATCATTAAATCAAAAGAATTTTTATTAGATATTATTGACAAAATTCAGGATGAAGATATTAAAAGAGAATATTTATTAAAACTTAAAGAATTAATTTTATCTGAAGGAAAACAAAAAGATGTAGATTCTTACAATTTAAAAGACATATTAAAAAGATTTGACAAACCCACACAAGTAACTCTAAGTGATCTACAAGAAGAAATCAATATTCTGAAAAATCAAATTAAAGAATTACAAAATGATAATATTGGAATCAATACAGATTTATTATGTTTAAAAGCCTCGAAAGAAACTATAGGACAACCATCAACCTCAAAATCATGATTACAAATTAAAGAAAGAGAAGAATCATTCATTAATGAAATCTCAAGAGTTCAATTTCAAAAATGGCATGTTTACATTAGGATCAATATTAATCATGAATTAGATATTATTATATAAGCTTGAGTAGACGCTGGAGCAGATCAAAACTATATAAGAGAAGGATTAATTCCAACAAAATATTACGAAAAAACAAAAGAAAAATTATATGGAGCTAATGATCAACAATTAAACATTAATTATAAATTATCTAATGCACATGTATGTATACAAAATTTTTGTATTAAAAGTACCTTTATTCTAGCAAAAGATTTAGATCAAGATGTTATATTAGGTACCCCCTTTATTGCTCAAATTTACCCTTTTACAGTAAATGATAAAGGAATTACGACCAATATTTTAGGGCAAACTTTCACATTTGAATTTATTAATCCTCCATTAATAAAAGATATTAATAATTTAAAAGACTTGTCAATATCAAACATAAATCTTATTAATTATAAGAAAAGACAAATTAATTTCTTAAAGGAAGAATTAAAACATGAAAGGATAAAGCAACAATTAGAAACTCCAAAAATTCAAGAAATTGTTAAAAATTTAGAAAAGCGATTTTCACAAGACATATGCTCAACAATTCCAAATGCCTTTTGGGATAGAAAACAACACGTAGTTTGTCTTCCCTATATTAAGAACTTTGATGAGAAAAATATACCAACAAAAGCTAGACCCATACAAATGAATAAAGAATTACTTGAATACTGTCATAAAGAAATCAAAGATTTACAAGATAAAAAAATTAATTAGACCAAGTAAATCTCCATGTAGCTGTTCTACCTTCTATGTCAATAATGCAACAGAAAAGGAACGAGGAGTTCCAAGATTAGTAATCAATTATAAACCATTAAATAAAGTATTACAATAGATTAGATATCCAATTCCCAATAAAAAAGATTTAATTAACAGATTATATAATGCAACAATATTTTCAAAATTTGATATGAAATCAGGATTTTGGCAAGTTCAAATAGATGAACTAGATGAATAAAAAACGGCATTTAATGTTCCTTTTGGTCAATATGAGTGGAATGTTATGCCTTTCAGATTAAAAAATGCACCTTCAGAATTTCAAAACATTATGAATGATATTTTTAATCCCTATATACACTTTACAATAGTATAGATTGATGATGTCTTAGTTTATTCAGAATAAATAAATCAACATTTGAAACATTTAAAAATATTTGAAGAAATTATTAAAAGAAATGGATTAGTTGTTTCAGCTACAAAAATGAAATTATTTCAAACAAAAATCAGATTTTTAGGTCATGAAATTTATAAAGGAACTATTAAACCAATTGATAGGACAATAGAATTTGCAAATAATTTTCCTAATGAATTAAGAGACAAACACAATTACAAAGATTTTTAGGATGTCTAAATTATGTAGCAGATTTTTTCCAAGACCTTAGAAAACTATGTGAACCTTTATATCAAAGACTTAGAAAAAATCCTCCTGCATGGTCTGAGTCTCATACCCATATAGTTAGAGAAATTAAATCCAAAATTAAATTCCTTCCTTGCCTTAGTATATTGGATCCCTCAGCCTATCCTATTATAGAAACTGATGCCTCTGATATAGGTTATGGTGGGATATTAAAACAAAAATTAGATAATAAAGAGAGTTTAGTAAGGTTCCATTCTGGAGTCTGGCTCAGTGCTAAAAAAAAAATTTCAACCATAAAAAAAGAAGCTTTATCAATTGTTTTATGCATTAAAAAATTTCAAGATGATTTGATTGTAACGACTTCTTTCTGCTATCATATTCATATAATATATTAATGAAAACACAAGTATACTTATCAAAATAGTTGGGCCCAAAAAATTTTCTTTACTTAATATATACATTCTTTACATAGTACAGTATCCTTTGTACAAAAAGACTCTCAAAACAGTGGACAGTGTAGTCAAGTCTCCCCGCTTACCGACGTCCATCCGACCACGTCCTCACCTATGTCCTGCAAAAACATAGAAAACAACGGGGTGAGCACAAAGATGCTAAGTAAGTAATCCTCTACTCCGTTATCCCCGTGTATCACCTTTCAATTCTTTCCTTACTTTTGAAACTTTCTCATATTCAATCTCTCTTGTTCTTTCTCTGTTTCTACTGATCTTTTCTTTCTCTCTATTCTCATCAGCTATGAGAGATAGCATGATAACATGTACGGATGAGATTCATATGCACTAATGCAAGGCAATGCATTTTCTTTCTTTTCTTGTCTTTCTCATTCTTATTCTTTATTCTATTTCATTCGGTTTTTGTTTTTATTCGGTCTTGGTCGATGCATAGATTCGGAACCGTTGACCATAGGGGTGTTCAAAAGAACCAGTTGGAATCGGAACCGGCGGGTACCCTGGGTTTGGTTCCGGTTCCTACCCAGAACCAGTCGTCAATGGGTAGGTTCCGGTTCCAAATTTTTGGAACCGTTACTGTGCGGTTCCGGTTCCGGTTCCGGTTCCTATAATTAGGAACCAGAACCAAAACCAGGAACCAGGAACCGAGACTAATATAAAATAAAATTAAAGATTAGGGGAGTTAATATAAACTTTTGTAGAAAAAGTAATGTGAATACATTTATATTTATATTTCATAACATTTAAAGTAAGTTGGTTTGACTTTTGAGAATCTACCTTTACAAAGTAATGGAGTTTGTAATTTTGAATTTATAATTTGTAATTTTATTTTTGTTAACAAGTGCTAGGTGGGGGGCTATTTGTAAGTTTTTAAAGGTTTTTTTGCCATTTTAAAAACTTTTGGGGGGTCATGAATTTATTTTACAGGTACCCGAGCAACGAAGCCGAACCAGAACCGTTGTTACGAGTTACTGTTCGAGGTACCTAGGAACCGGAATCGTCGGTTCCGGTTCTGGTTCCAAATTTCAAGGAACCGTCGGTTCCGGTTCCGGTTCCTTTTCCTTCAAAAAGTGTAGGGTACCCGGAACCGAACACCCCTAGTTGACCATGTGAGTGTACTCTCTCTCGTGTATAGCTCTCATCCGTATGTATTCTCACGGCTATACAAATTCTTTTTCTCATTCTCATTCCGCTCTCTCATGCGGGAAATTTCTACACTCACGGGCTCCCCATCGCACAACCTATTATCTTTTCTCTTCTTTAGCACTTTTTATTCATTTTATTCTCTAGTGCTAATTCTTTCTTTCTCTTTATTCTAAGAGAATTTATTCTTTTCTTTATCTCTATTCTTAGAATGTTTCTTTCTCATTACTCATATTTCTTTCTTTAATGATTAAACATATAAACATATGCATATGGATGGCTCATGCCTAGAATCTTTCTTATATTCACTCATGAAATGCAAATATGCTATGTTGCATAAAGTAAGATTCTTTACTTCTACTCATGCTTCTCTTAGGCATTTCATCAAACAATATGTGTGCATACATAAACCCTACTCTCACTATAGTTCTACTTCTTTCTTAACCATTCAAAATTGGAGTTCAACCCCTTCAAATTATCACACATCCTGCAAAGAAAACACACTTCAAATATTCCTCTCAAATTCTTCTAATTCTATCCATACTTCTACCAAAATTTATCAACACAATCCACCCTTCTCATGGTGGAAATTTCTCCATAAATCAACATTAAACTCATTCATAAATCCATCAACTCATTTCAAACATAAAAATCCAAGCATTAATCATATATAAAGCTCTACACATCATTCAATCATGCAAATCACAACTTAGGTGGATTTACTTACCTTATACTCAAGTAGAATCCACTTAAGCTCTCTACTCTTAATGGCTTGATGCTTTCTCTTAAACCTTTGAGTGCTTAGGATCAACTTGAATCAACTTCCAGTCAAAAGCCCTCCAAAAATCCTTGGAAAATTGAATGAGAACTTGAGAGAAATGAAGGATGGAAGAGGCGGTGGAGAAGAATGAATGAAAGAGTTTCTAAAGCTAAACCCTTAATATCTCATATTTTCTCCACTCTTTCCCATTTTACCCTTACTCTTTCATAGGAATTCCACCTTTGCCCTTTAATTCTTTGCAAATGCACCCCCCATTTAAACTATTCTCCAGAAAATTTCCTTATAATTCACTCCCCACTTTTTCTGCTAATTAGGGGTAGAATGGTCATTTTGCCCCTATGGAAAAATATCTAAAAACTTCATTAACCTTTTCAACTGGACCGTCGCTGCGGCGAAGAACTTTTCGTCGCCCCGGCGAAGAATTACAGAACCGACACTACAATTACAAAGCCAGTGTCGCCACGGCTAAGACTGAAATTCAAACATTCACCAAGCCTCAACCAAAATCAGGGCAAACACTTAACCAAACCAACTCATCCATCAAACTAAGGGTCAACCAACTGAAAATAACACCATGCAAGCTCAAATGAGAACAATTCAATTAACATTCAAGCAATACAACACAATTTAACTATGTACCTCAAGTGGGGTGTTACAGTGATCAATAAAATATTTTTGATTCGAACAGATTCTTCCGCATCAAAATTCATTTTTGAAAAAGATGTAAAAAATTTAGTTTCAAAACAGATTTTCTCAAAATGGCAAGCAATACTGTCTTGTTTTGACTTTGAAATTGAACACATCAAAGGACACAATAATTCATTTCCTGATTTTCTTTCCTGTGAATTCTTACAGGGAAAGAAAAAGTTGAGTGACAATGACCGAGAGAGAGTGAGTGAAAAATGGGCACTCTCATCAAAAGCAATAATTCTCATGAAGAAAAAATATTACCCGATTTTCAAAAATCAAAAAATATTTTTACTATTGTCCAAAATTGTCATCTTTCTCAAAAGAAAAATTCTTTTAAAAAATTTCAAAAAAATATTCTTTCAAATGATATTTGGCGAAGAATTCTTTATGATATCCATATTGATGATTTTTTGGAATTAAATAGATATCTTAAAAATCCAACACCAATTCAATTAGCCGATGCCTTACCCATTTCTTCAAAAGCTATTAACAAAATTATTCTTGAAACTGAACTCCGTGCTAAAAACGTCCTCATGAAATATAAGGATGAACATCCACAATAATCATTTAGTATTTGGGCTTCTTCTCTTTTTAATAAACCTTCAATATCAACATCTGAAAACAATACTTATATTCAACAATTAGTCTCAACTGAGGAGGCTGTTGACTTAGTTGAAGTCGAAGATTATGAAGGTGAAAATGAGTTATTAAATTCTCAAGTTCTAGCCAATCCTCAAAACTCTGAAGACAGTGATTCAGATAATTTTCTTTCGGGCGATTCTCAAGATTCTCAATTTGAAGATGATTGAAGGACAATGACTCAGCATCGCCTTTTTCCAATTTTCAAAAGTTACAGATTGATATTCAAGACTTTTGGCAGATGACAAAATTTTATCCAGCCTACTTTATCACTTGTCAGAAGTAAGAAGCAAAATTGTCAACATTATCTCTGCAAGAATTGAAGACATCCATCAAACTTATCCTTTTCCAAAGTATACAATTGTCAAGCTCCCCTGACAACAAACAAGATTTTTCAAGAGTCCATTAATAAGCATTATCCTTTGTCTGCAATTTTCAAAGCAAGTCCTTAATAATTCAAGACACGTATCCAAGACAGCTCATCACCTATCAACAACTTTATCTTTTAGTCTATATTGTAATAATGTAACGGATTCAAATGCTTTTGAAATCCGGTTTGTTGTAGTATAAATATCTATTACTTCAGTTGTATCGGTAGAAGTTTTGAGAGTAAAGTTTCAGACAAAACTTTGAGAGCAAAACTCTTGTGTACAAATTATCGAAGCAATAAAATTGTAAGTTTTTCTTCATTGCATTCATTATATTATTTGACTTTGTTTACTTTCAATCAATTTACAATATTTTCTTTATTTGACTTGACTTCAATGCATTTACTTTGCTTTTAATTAATTCATTTACACTGTTTTCTTTCAATTACTTTGTTTTTTAAAGATCCTGCTTTATATGGTATCAGAGCCAAGTAGAGTCAATAGAAGTAGTGATTAGAAATTAAAAATTGCACAAAACAACACCCATAAAACGTAGTTACTGCAGCAAATTACTATAAAAAAAAACAATTCACTGTTACTATCATGCACTATAGCAGTTTGTTGTAGATTACTATTCATCCGTGCACTGTTTATTTCTTGATTAATTTAAGGGTTAGATAAATCTAGAAGGTTTTAATATAGAAAAACTCTAGAATTGATTCTAGGTTGCGCTTGGTCAGCTTGGAGGGTGCGTTGGTCAGCCTGTTAACCGTTGGTCAGCCGTGTTAGATGGTCCCGTATTTTGGTGGTCCCGTGATCTAGGAGAGAAACTAGAACTTTTAGGTTAGAATTATTTTAGAAATGTCTAATTTCTTAAGGAGATTAGGAAGTAGCAGTAGGCGAGATGATAGTAGTAGCAGTAACGCTATTAGAATTAATAGTCAACAACAAAGTACAAACAATAATCAAGAATTAATGAAGTCTATTAACACTCAAGAAATTAATATGGAAAAAACGATCAACACTCACATAACTGGAACATACCACTAGTTAAAAAAGACACAATATTTCAAATAGGTAGTTTTGAATTTATGCTAGATTACTCCATTAAAACTACAGAAGACACAATAATGATAACCGAAGAAAGGGTTGAAGAAATTCAACTTCTTTCTGAAGAAGCAATACACAAACACAGACAAAACAATTATAAATTTTTACACATAGGATTAGTACAAGTAGCAGTAAAACCATTATTTATATTAGGACAAAACATTCCAATATTAGTAATGTTAAGAGACGCAAGAAATTTAAACTACAATAACTCTTTATTAGTTGTATTAAATTCTAATTTAGAAAGTGGTCTAGTATATTTTGATAGTTATCCAAACTTCACAGTAGGATTACATGATCCAATAATACTGACTGCATTAACTATTAATTTAAAAGCTTCTAATCTTACATATCAAGATAAAGCCCAACCAGTAGCATTAATATATAGGATTTATTACAAAGTTATGAATACAACAATTAGTTCAAGAGCCATTAGGATGTCCCCACCCGGACATACAATTATTATGGAAGCCGACAAAACAAAACATAAAACTTTTACACCAAAAAGATTAGCTTGGGATGAAATTATTAAACAAACAGATTGGAAATTAGAAAAATTATGCTCTCCAAAACCTTTACAGGATCAAAATGAATCTGAGATACAACAAATAATACAAGAACCAGATGGTACAATAAGATTAAAATTTAGAGAAACTCCCTTAGAACAAAATCAACCCATCATTGCTAACAAAAATCATCACAACCCTAGGATTCAAGAAATTGTTACACCCAGGCCTTCCTTAGCAACCTTAACAAGTAAAGTAGTAAGAGTCAATTATTCCCCTCGTGTACCAAAACCTGCATATGAAAACACATCAAGTCCACCAAGTTCACCAACACAATCAGAAGTATTAGGAAATTATAGTCAAATCAATACAATAACAAAACCTTTTGAAATTAACAAAGAATTATTAAAACAAGAATTCCTACAAAACTATAATAAAGAAAAAAGACAAATTTTCTTTACAAAATTTAATCCAGAAGAACAAAATACCCTTAGATCTGAATGGTACAATACAAAAGAAAAATTAAAACAAAATATTTATTTCTTTAATTGGTTAGAAAATAGAAAACATTATCAAAATTTAAGTGAAAAGAAAACTATTTTTGTAACTACTAATGCAACAAAAATTGGCAAACATCAACCAATAAGACTATTACATTTGTCCATCCACCTTTAGAAGAAATTAAAATAAAGCATCAACAAGAAGAAATAATAGCATCACCATTTAAAAAAATTAATAGAATATATGATGATCAAAAACCACCAACTTTACGAGACATAAAAAATATTCAACATCAAAACAATTACTCTAATCAAATTCTCCACACTATGAGTCAACAAATGAATAGGCTAGAAGATAGTACTACACACATAATTAATAGTCAACAACAAAGTACAAACAATGATCAAGAATTAATGAAGTCTATTAGCACTCAAGAAATTAATATGGCAAAAATCGATCAACGCTTACATAACTAGAACATACCACTAGTTAAAAAAGGCACAATATATCAAATAGGTAGTTTTGAATTTATGTCTGAGTACTCCATTAAAACTATAGAAGACACAATTATGATAACCGAAGAAGGGGTTGAAGAAATTCAACTTCTTTCTGAATAAGCAATACACAAACACAGACAAAACAATTATAAATTTTTACACATAGGATTAGTACAAGTAGCAGTAAAACCATTATTTAGATTAGGACAAAACATTTCAATATTGGTAATGTTAAGAGACGCAAGAAATTTAAACTTCAATAACTCTTTATTAGCTGTATTAAATTCTAATTTAGAAAGTGGTCCAGTATATTTTGATTGTTATCCAAACTTTACAGTAGGATTACATGATCCAACAATACTGTTTGCATTAACTATTAATTTAAAAGCTTCTAATCTTACTTATCAAGATAATGCCCAACCAGTAGCATTAATATATAGGATTTATTACAAAGTTATGAATACAACAATTAGTCCAAGAGCCATTAAGATGTCCCCACCCGGACATACAGTTATTATGGAAGCCGACAGAACAAAACATAAAACTTTTACACCAAAAAGATTAGCTTGGGATGAAATTATTAAACAAATAGATTGGAAATTAGAAAAATTATGCCCTCCAAAACCTTTACATGATCAAAATGAATTTAACATACAACAAATAATACAAGAACCAAATGGTACAATAAGATTAAAATTTAGAGAAACTCCGTTAGAACACAATCAACCCATCATTGCTAACAAAAATCATCACAACCCTAGGATTGAAGAAATTGTTACACCTAGGCCTTCGTCAGCAACTTCAACAAGTAAATTAGTAGGAGTAAATTATGCCCCTACTATACGAAAACCTGCATATGAAAACATACAGTTATTGTGGAAGCAGATAAAACAAAACATAAAACTTTTACACCAAAAAGATTAGCTTGGGATGAAATTATTAAACCAATAGATTTGAAATTAGAAAAATTATGCCCTCCAAAACCTTTACATGGTCAAAATGAATCTGAGATACAACAAATAATACAAGAACCAGGTGGTACAATAAGATTAAAATTTAGAGAAACTCCCTTAGAACAAAATCAACCCATCATTACTAACAAAAATCATCACAACCCTAGGATTTAAGAAATTGTTACACCTAGGCCTTCATCAGCAACTTCAACAAGTAAATTAGTAGGAGTAATTTATGCCCCTCTTGTACCAAAACCTGCATATGAAAACACATCAAGTCCACCTAGTTCACCAACACAATCAGAAGTATTAGGAAATTATAGTCAAATCAACACAATAACAAAACCTTTTGAAATTAACAAAGAATTATTAAAACAAGAATTCCTACAAAACTATAATAAAGAAAAAAGACAAATTTTCTTTACAAAATTTAATCCAGAAGAACAAAATACCCTTAGATATGAATGGTACAATACACAAGAAAAATTAAAACAAAATATTTATTTCTTTAATTGGTTAGAAAATAGAAACATTATCAAAATTTAAGTGAAAAGAAAACTATTTTTGTAACTACTAATGCAACAAAAAATTGGCAAACATCAACCAATAAGACTATTACATCTGTCCATCCACCTTTAGAAGAAATTAAAATAGAGCATCAACAAGAAGAAATAATAGCATCACCATTTAAAAAAATTAATAGAATAGATGATGATCAAAAACCACCAACTTTACGAGACATAAAAAATATTCAACATCAAAACAATTACTCTAATCAAATTCTCCACACCATGAGTCAACAAATGAATAGGCTAGAAGATAATACTACACACATAATTACAAAAATTTCAAAAGGCCCCGGGAAGGAGTTAGTGGAAAATTCAAATTCAAATTCAACATATACTTTAGGAAATTCAACACCCCTTTATTCACAAAAATATGTTTAACCATTTTTTGAACCCTTTGACATTCCAAACGAAGAAATCGTTAAATTCAATAATCACAATACTATTTTAGAAAATATTAGTAAAAAACTTAGTGAATTATCATCCTCCAAATCAAACATTAATGTGTTAGAATAAAAAGGACCAAACTGCCCTCTGTCAAAAGATGTGGGGTTTCTTGTAATATTACTGAAACGATGTCGTTTCATAATCTACAGTCTTTCTCTTCAGTTGAATCGTGTTACTCCCTTCAGTCTTCAGTCTTCATCAGTTCTCTCTTCTTTTTGTAGACTCTCTCTTGTAGTATAAAAAACGGCTTTTGATTGTAACATAAATCAATCAATGAAATGCATAGATTTAGTTTTTAATTAGTTTTTCTCTCATTTATTCTCTGAGTTTTACATGGTATTAGAGCCCAAGTTCAGTTGAGTTGAATGTTTGACCAACGGGTGAGGAGTTAGAGCCGATAACTACCTCCAAAAACAAGCATGACCCAACATATGGGCTTGACTGTAAGGGGGAGTGTTGGAGTCCCACACCGACTAGGCATGCTCAAGCCTACTGGTTTATAAGAAGGGGAAATCCTTGTAATAACTACTTCATACTAGGATACTAATAAAAATATATCAAGTAAAATACATTTATATTAGCAAAAGAAAATGGGCCCGAATTTTTTTATTTTAATACATTTAATCATTCTTTATACAAAGTAAGGCATCATTAGTAAAAGTTATCAAAAACAGTGGACAGTGTAGCTATTACTCCTTGATTGCCGATGCCCATCCGACCGCGTCCTCACCTAGATCTTGCAAACAAAAAGAAAAACAACGGGGTGAGCACAAAATAATGCTTAGTAAGTAAATCCTCTACTCGTCTATCCCCGTAACTCTTTCTCTTAATTCTTTCCTTACACTCTTCTCATATCATTTATTTTCTTTTTCTGTTTCTCTTTCACATAACTCTTTTCTATCAACTTTCTATTGTATGTCACGGCCTCATCTTAAAGAAGGCACGACTGAGTGGAGATCACAAAGCACCCACCCACTGTTCGTGACTTCTACTCATTCTCTTCCTCTATTCTTTCTCACTGGAATGTCACTGCCTCATCTTACCGGAGGCACAGCCAGGTGGAGTTCACAAAGCACCAACCCACTCTTCATGACTTCTGGGTGGAGTTCACTAAGCACCAACCCATTCTTCATAACTTCCGGGTGGAGTTCACAAAGCACCAACCCATTCTTAGATTTTTCTCATTCTCTTTACTTTTAGAGTAGCCTACTCACAAAGTTCTCTACTCTTTCTCAAACTACTTCTCAATGCACAATTAATGCATAAGGATGGTTCATGCTTAAAGTTTCTTACTTAATGCACTTATGAAATGCACAAATGCAATATTGCATCAAAACAGTCATTCTGCACAGGTTACACTCAAGAAGGCATAACTTGAGTTATACACATCGGATTGCTACGATTTGGGTCTCGTTTTAAAGGTTAGAGACAGGGCTACAACTTTTATGTTTTGGTCTCAATCCAGTTAAATCTTTAAGATGCCCAAAAATCACTCAGAAGGTCACAGCTGTGACAAGGCAGTTTTCACTTAGGCATTTCATCAAACATTAGTTGTGCATAAACAAACCGTAATTCAATTATCATTCTATTTATTTCTCAAACCATCCAAAATGAGAGAAAAACTCTCTTGTAGCATCAAACTCCTACATGGCAAACACACACTCCCAAAAAATTTCTCCAATTTTTCCAATTTCAACCCATCATCAAATCATCACATATACTTCTCATATTCAAATATATCCAACAACAAGCATAATTCATCATCAATCTCATCTCAATTTCTCAATAATCACAATATATGCATATTTAAAATAAATCTCTACTCACTTGAATTCTTAAATTTTAGCTTGAGTTGGATTTTGAGTGGAATTTACTTACCTTGTGCTTGAGTAGTCTCTCCTAAGCTCTCTATTCTTGTTGGATTCCAATCTTCTCTTAACCCTAAGCATAAACTTCATAAGAACTCAACCTTTACACAAATAAATCATAGAGAAAGAGCTTGAATCCTTACCTTTTAATGCCTAGAATCAAAACCCTATGAAAAACCACTTAAAAGCCCTCAAAATCCTTGGAGGATTGAATGACAATTTGAGAGAAATTGGGGGAGGAGTGTGGCGGTGGAGAAGAAGAATGAAGGGTTTCAAACCCTTAACACTTATATTTATAACCACACTTTCCCATTATGCCCTTATTCTTTCTTAGAAATTCCATCTATGTCCCTTAGTCAATGACCATAATGCCCTCATTTTTAATGCATTCTCTATGAAATTCTATCTCTTTTCACTCCCCACAATTTCAACTAATTTTGAGTGAAAATACCATTTTACCCCTAATGAAAGTTTAAGGGATTTTCTTTACATTTTTCTCAAAATAACTTTAACAAAAATTCAACTAAGGGCCAACCAACCAATATTAACAATATATCGACCCAAATAAAAGCAAAACAATAAACATTCAAGCAATATACCATAACTTAGCTACGTACCTCAAGTGGGGCGTTACAATCCTCCCATTCAACAAGGCCTTATTGGGTGAGGAGTCAGGCCCACCTCAAATTCTAACATGGTATCAGAGCTCCTGGTTCCTCTTCCTCAATCTTGCCTAATCGCATTGAGGAAATGCTTCGAGAAACGCTCAATCGCTCCAACTCTGCACTTGCTTCTAGTCTGCAAGTAATCAGTCCTAAACTCACGCGCGACAACTACCGTTTTTGGAGTTCACAAGTTCTGTTTGCTATCGGCCCTCATGAGCTTAAAGATCACCTTCTAGGTAAAATTGCTTGCCCTCTACCTTTAATTCTTGCAGAATCATCAGTTGATAATGATCTAAATGAGCTCAAGGAAGATGTTAGCGTTAGATTTGATAAAATCAATCCAGACTATGTTATGTGGAAATGTACGGATAAGTTTATAGTTAGTTGGTTACTAGCTTCTATATCAGAGAGTATGTTTGGTAATGTGTCAAAATGTAGATATTCAACTGAGATCTGGAGAATTTTGGAGAATGAATTTGTTAATGATTCAAAAGCTCGTGCTTTACATCTTAAGAATTTGTTGCAAACCACACATAAATGTAATCTAAGCATTGGAGATTACATTAAGAAAATGAAGGAGATAAGTGAGAGTTTGTCAGTTAGTGGCTTAATCATCTCAAATGAGGATTTACTGCAGTATGTTCTTGACGATTTAGGACCAGAATATGATCCTGTAGTTGTAACTCTTACCTCTAGATTGGAGTTAAAGATTGATTTAGTTACACTTCAAGAAGCACAGTTTTTGCTTCAGAAGTATGAAATTCGATTGGAAAATTTCAACTCTATTGACCTATATAACAATTCTGCTCATTTGGTCATAAATGCTGCTCATTTAGCTGTCGCAAATGTGTCTAGAAGTGCAGGAAACAATTCAAACTCATCACCAAACCAAACTGTAGATAGGTCCCTAACCCCACCCTTGTTCAACAACAATGTTCCATCTCTTAATTCCCTTAGCAATCCACATTATCATCAGACCTATCCAACACCATCTGACACCTATTCAGTTGGTTCAAACAATCAAGTTTTTCAACAGCCTGCTAATCAGATGTTTCTATCTAGACCTCCTGGTTATGTGCCATATGGAAGAGGTAAAGGTCGTGGTTTTAATAGAAACAAGCTTATTTGTCAAGTGTGCAACAAGACAGGGCATTCAGCAATACAATGTTGTCACAGGTTTAATGCTGCCTGTAATGGAGCTTCACAGTATGGTTCTTCACAATTTGTTGGTTTTCCTGGATCAATTGGTCCACATTCTCAGTAGTTTCAAAACTCTAATCAACATCAGCTTGCTTCTGGTTCTGATTCCAAGCAACCGTCTCAGTTTGGTTCTTCCTTTGGAGTTGTTGGCCACATGAATATTTCTCCAAGTTTAGGGAACATTCCTATATCCCCTAGCTCTGACAATACTGCTGGTTCTCCTAATGTCTTTGGTTTGCCAAGTCAACAACCAACAAGTACTAATCAGGCTTTTCTAGCAGCCTCAAACTATGCTCCTGCTGCACACTATGGTCCACACCTGCAAAACTCCCAAACAGCCACATGTTTCACCCCTACTGATCCCATATGGTACATGGATTCTGGAGCTACTGATCATGTAGCTTTAGAATTGAGTCATCTACAAGTCAGCAAGGATTATTGTGGTCGAAATCAACTTCAAGGGGCAATGGTGAACATCTTGACATCTCCCATACTGGTAACACTTTATTACCCAACCATTTTCATTCTAAATGTTTGCATCTCAAAAACATATTATATGTCCCTAAAATTACCAAAAACTTACTTAGTATTTCCCAGTTTACAAAAGACAATAATGTGATTGTAGAGTTTAATGCTAACTGTTGCATTGTTAAGGACTAAACAACTAGGGAAATGTTACTGCAAAGGGATCTTAAAGAAGACCTATATCAAGTGAATATTCCTTACACCAAATCTATTTGTCCTACTGCACAATCCTCACAGTCTTACAGCCAAAATTTTAGTCAGAATAGTCAAAATTTTAGTTAGAATAATTGTGTTTTACATTGCAATAATGTAGTAAAAAATACTAGTATTCCTTTCAGTCCAAAACCTACTCAAGAGCAGTGTAAACTTGACTCTAATGCTTTCTCCTCTGTGTCAAATCCTTGTATTTCTGTAATATGCAATGCTCTAATAAATAAAGAAAATGTTGAAAATGTTGCTGGAAGAAATCTGATAAGAAAAATGCAAAAAAATGAAATGCAGATTTTTTTTCTCTGCAAATGCAGTTTTTTTTTACTGGTGCAGATCTGAAGCTGTATTGAGTTTCTGAAGCTGTACTGAGTATAAGCAATTCTGAAGCTGTAAAATGAAGTTGATGTTGTAAGTTGCTGGAAGAAAACAAGAGGCTTCAACCATTTGCAGAGTAGTCCAGTTTGAGGAGTTGTGTTGAGGAGCAGTTTTTTTTTTTTTTTTTTTTGTTTTTTTTTTTTTTTTGTTGCAATTTCTGTTTGAAGCGAAATTGAAGGGAAGGAAGCACATAAATACAATCTAGCTCAAGGGGGAATGTTAGAATAAAAAGCACACTCAGTCCAGCTCAAAAGGGAATGTCAGAATAAAAAGGACTAAACTACCAACTGTCAAAAGATGTGGGGTTTCTTTGTAATATTACTGAAACGATGTCGTTTCAGTAATCTACAGTCTTTCTCTTCAGCTGAATCGTGTTACTCCCTTCAATCTTCAATCTTCATCAGTTCTCTCTTCTCTTTGTAAACTCTCTCTTGTAGTATAAAAAGGGGCTTTTGATTGTAACATAAATCAATTAATGAAATGCATAGATTTAGTTTTTAATTAGTTTTTCTCTCGATTATTCTCTGCGTTTTACAGAATCCAACCCAATAGAAGAATTAAACAAAAAAATTCAAAACTTAACTATTAATAAAATGAGAAATAATATGAAATATCCAAAAACCCGAAAATATTACCTAAGACCTTCCTTACCAGATATGCAATTTGAAGATGTAACACAAATGGCAATATCTTCCTATACTAGAACAGGAATAGATGAATGGAATATAGACGGATTAGCTGAACACCAAATATTAAATATTTTACAAGAAATGACCATGGCAGCCTTAGCTCATAAATCACATGACAACACTGATCATCAAATAGCAAAAATATTAGTCTCAGGATTTACGGGAATGTTAAAAAATTGGTGGGATAATGATTTACCAGAATCACATAAACATCACTTATTACACGCAACAAAAAAGACTAGGAAAGTCAAAGTAGAAGGTACTAGTCAAGTAGAATATGATCAAGAAGAAGGAGACGCGTAGCTACATTAATTTATGCAATAACCAAAAATTTTGTAGGAGACCCAACAAGCTTTCAGAAAAAATCACAAGAAATATTATCAAACTTAATGTGTCCAACCATGGCAGATTTTAGATGGCATAAGGTTATGTTTTTACAAAAAGTATTCACAAGAACAGACTGTAGAAAACCCTATTGGAAAGAAAGGTTCCTAGACCGTCTACCTAGATTATTTAGTCAAACTGTCAAGAATGCATTATACAAAAAATATGATGGAAATATACCTTATGAAGACTTAACATATGGAGATTTAATTAGTTTTATTAATAATGAAGCTTTAATAATTTGCACTGATTTAAAATTAAAAGCTAAATTAAAAAATGAATTAAAACATAAGAAAACAGAATTAAGTGGATTTTTCAGTCAATATGGTTATGAAAAAATATTACCTCCCTCTACTAATTACAAAAAAGATAAAAAATAAAAACAATATAGAAAACCTTATTACAAAAGAGATTATAAATACGAACAAAAATCTTATGATAAACCTTATAAAAAGAAAAGATCTTCTAAGAAGAAAATATCCAAAAAACCTATCACATGTTGGAAATGTAAACAACAAGGTCATTATGCAACAAAGTGCCCTATGAAAAATCAAATTAAAAAATTAGAAATAGATTCAGAATTAAAACAACAATTATTAAAAATTATTCAAACAGACTCTGAAGAAGATTCTAGTTACAATACAGATAATGAAGATATGATATATCAAATTCAAGAAAATACTTCTGAATCAATGAGTGAGTCTTTACAAGACTCTAATGATTGTGATTGCATGAGACCTTGCTACTGTGCAATGAAATCAATAAATATGATATCAAAATCTAAACCTAAGTCAATAAATGTTATCACCAAATCAAAAGAATTTTTATTAGATATTATTGACAAAATTCAAGATGAAGATATTAAAAGAGAATATTTATTAAAACTTAAAGAATTAATTTTATCTGAAGGAAAACAAAAAGATGTAGATTCTTACAATTTAAAAGACATATTCAAAAGATTTGATAAACCCACACAAGTTACTTTAAGTGATTTGCAAGAAGAAATCAATATTCTGAAAAATCAAGTTAAAGAATTACAAAACGATAATATTGAAATCAAGACAGATTTATTATGTTTAAAAGCCTCCAAAGAAACTATAGGACAACCGTCAACCTCAAAATCAAAATTAAAAATCATACTAGAAACTGAAGAAGCATTTATTAATGAAATCTCTCGAATTCAATTTCAAAAATGGCATGTTTACATTAGGATCAATATCAATCAAGAGTTGGATCTTATTACACAAGCTTTAGTAGATACAAGAACAGATCAAAATTGCATAAGAGAAGGATTAATTCCAACAAAATATTATGAAAAAACAAAAGAAAAATTATATGGAGATAATGGTCAACAATTAAACATTAATTATAAATTATATAATGCACATGTATGTATAATAAATTTTTGTATTAAAAGTACCTTTACTCTAGCAAAAGATTTAGATCAAGATGTGATATTAGGTACCCCCTTTATTACTCAAATTTACCCTTTTAATGTTATTAGTATCAGAAATTGGAAGAATTTTACTCAGTTTAGTTTAAGGGAAGATATCAGTTAAGAATTTGTTAAGTTGTTAATAAGTTGTTAAGCTTGTTTACAGCAGTTATTAAAACTGCCCTATTTAGGTTGTTAAAGCAGTTACAAGGTTGTTACTGCTGTACATGTAGTTATATTTTAGTTGTTTTACTAAGTTGATTGTAGCTTATAAAAAGGTATACTGAAAACTGTATTTGTTAGAGAAACATATACAAAAATACAAATTATATTCAGTTTACTCTCCTTTACTTTACTTTACCTTCATCAGTTTCTCCTCTGTTTTGCTCTAAACCTAACATGGTATCAGAGCTTTTGACTGGCGTCAAGAATGGTCGATCTCACTCAACTCTCTTCTAATCCAACAAGTTCAGCTCACAAATTAAACACTGATCTAGTCAATTTGTCAAGCCCCATCTCAATGTCTTCATCAACTCTTCCTATCATTTCCCCTAAGTTGACTAGGAACAATTACAATTTTTGGAAGTCACAAATCTTATTTGCTGTCGAATCTTTTGATCTAGAGGAACAACTCACTGGGCTAGTACTGTGTCCAGGTCAGTTCGTCAAGATTCCAGCAGATAGCTCTGATGGTGTTACTGAGAAGAAGCCAAACCTAGAATATAGTCAGTGGAAGAAGATTGACAAACTCCTAGTAAGCTGGCTCCTTAGCTCTATCTCTGAATCCATGTTCATAGTTGTCTCAAAGTGTCAGTTTTCTGCCGATATGTGGGTTACATTAGAAAAAGAGTTTCTTACTGAGTCAAGAACCAAAACGTTGCATGTAAAAAATTTGTTGCAAAATACAAAGAAAGATAATCTTACCATACATGAATACTTTGTCAAAATGAAAGGATTTGCAGAGATTCTATTAAATAGTGGAATAGTGGTCACTGATGAAGAGTTACTGAATTACATATTGGATGGTCTGAATACTGAATACGATGTTGTTGTGGTGAACATTACTACTAGATTAGAATCTAGAATAGATCCTCTCACTGTCCAAGAGGCACAAATTATTTTGCAAAAGTATGAACTTAGGTTAGAAAAAGCAAATTTTGCCATGAATTCAGTAGTTAGCACCGAGTTTCATGGAGGCTCGGCTCATCTTGCTTCAACTAAGAGAAAGTATCACCATGAATCTCAGTTCCAAATCAGTAATGTACAGCCTAACCTTGAACAAACTCAGTATCAAGGTCCTAATTTCATACCTCACAATCACATCTCTCAACAGCCTATCTCTGATCCTAATCATTTTGTAACTCCAAATAATCATTACTATGCCTCTCAATTTAGTGGTGGCAGAGGAGCTGGAAGGAATAGATTGATATGTCAAGTCTGTGGCAAAACTGGCCACCTTGCACTAAATTGCTACCACAAGTTTGACACTAACTTCACTGGAGGAAACAATGTCCTAGGCAGAGGGAGTTTTGTTCAGAATTATCCCAGGCCACCCTTTCAACAGTCACAATTCTATGGTTATTACCCACCTCAGTTCCCTTATAATTCCATCTTCAGTCCTAATATGAATGAAGAAACTACACCTGGTCCACAACAATCCACTTCTGCCAGTCTTGGTTCTGCACCACACTCAAATTCAGAATCATCTCAAGTGTACCCTGGTTCTCAATTGTCTGCCTCCAATTCTCACAGTCGAGCATTCTTATCAGAAGCACAGTTCCAAAATCCTTCAGCTCATTATACTGCTTCCCCATCAACTATTCAGGATGCATCTGGTACATGGACAGTGGAGCCACAGATCATGTCACTTCAAATTTGTCCTAGCTAACAGAGAACTCTAGCTACAATGGCAATGAGTAGCTTCAGGTTAGCAATGGTGAGTTGCTTCCCATTTCTCACTCTGGTTTTACTGCTTTTCCATGTCATTCTAGATCACTATACCTAAAAAATGTTCTTTGTGTGCCTCACATTACAAAAAATTTATTAAGCATTTCTAAGTTTACTAGAGACAATAGTATAATTGTTGAGTTCTTTGCTGATCATTGTGTGGTTAAGGACAAACACTCCAAAGTTGTTCTTCTTCAAGGAAAGCTTAAAGATGGCCTTTATCAACTTCAAACACCTGTTGTCACTTCTCCACAGTCCAATATGCCTGTTGGTCATTCATCTGCTTAGGTCTTTAACTCACTACAATTTCCTCAATCTAAAGCTTCACAATCTTCTCAACCATGTCCTAATAATGCTAGTACATTGTACACTCATAAAACACTTGATATCTCTAATGTTTTCTCTGATTCTTTTGTTGCAAATAGTATTTCTAGTTCTGATATTTCCAAGTTTCCTACATTTGTATCCAATTGTAATAATGCTACTAATGCTAATAAAACAAGGACAATTCAATCTTTTCCAATAGAAAAAACTAATAGCATGATGTGGCACAAGAGGTTAGGACACCCGAATGCAACTATCCTTACTAAAATTCTGCATGTTTTACAGCCTAACTATTCTGTGAAAAACACAATTGAATTCTGTCCAGCATGTCAGTTTGGTAAGCTTCACCAATCAGTTTTTCCTCAATCTAAGTCTAGAGCTTCAGATCCATTAGAGTTAGTCTATTCAAATTTGTGGGGACCATCCCCTATTCCAACTCTTAAAGGATTTAAATATTACATATAGTTTCTAGATGACTATAGTAGGTTCACCTGGATTTTTCCATTAAAAGCTAAATCTAAAACACAATTAGTCTTCCAACAGTTTCACAAATTAGCTGAAAGGCAATTTAACAAACCCTTGAAATGTGTCCAAACCGATTGGGGAGGTGAATATAGGAGTCTAGTTTCTTACTTTGCTAACCAAGGAATTGTCTTTAGGCATCCATGTCCCTACACTCACCAGCAAAATGGAAGAGTAGAGAGGAAACATCACCAAATAGTTGAACAAGGCTTAACCTTGTTAGCTCAAGCTAACATGCCCTTGAAATATTGGTGGCATGCTTTTCAAACTGCTACTTTCCTCACCAACAGGTTACCTACACCAGTTTTGTCTAATTCTTGCCCATTTCAGGTTCTGCTTAAGAAAAATCCTGACTACTCTGTTTTTAAAGTTTTTGGCTATGCTGTGTACCCTTTTATGAAACCATATAACTCTCATAAGTTTGATTTTCACACCAAACAATGCACTTTTGTTGGTTACAGTATGCATCATAAAGGTTACAAATGTATGGATTCAAATGGAAAGATCTATGTTTGTCAAAGTGTCAAATTTGATGAGTCTCATTTTCCCTTTGCTTCAACTTAATCTGTTTCTCAAGACAGTACTTTTACTTCTTCCTCCTCTTGTGATCACACTCCTCTTGTTCCATTTTTCTCCCTTCCAAACTTGTCTTCCTCATTTTCTGATGTTTCTACTGGTTCTTCAGATTTAGCCATCACTGATTAGTAGAACTCACAAACATTAGAGTCTCCTAGTAATGTTTTCCCTCCTGAATGCACCTCAAATTCATCTACAAACCCTTCTACACAGTCACCTGTCCAATCTGCCTCATTTACATCTCCCATACAACCCTCACAATCCCTTACACACATACCTATTTTTTCTTCACTTATTAATGATCTACCTTCTCCTCCAAAACATTCTACTTCAACCAAACTACCTGATGGCATTCACCTTACAGTAGAGTTGCCTTTTGAGCCTAAGCCCTTACCTACTCATCCCATGATTACTAGAAGTAAAGCTAAACAGCATAGTTCTTTAACTGTTTCCTCCACAAATCACTCTTCCTCTCTTGACACAACTGAACCAACCACTGTTACTGAAGCACTCTCTCATCCCTCCTGGAAAGCTGCCATGGAGAGTGAGTTCAATGCTTTGCTCTCTAATAATACTTGGAAACTTGTTCCTGCTGAGTTAAACATGAATGTTGTTGGGTGTAAATGGGTCTTTCGGCTTAAACATAATCCTAATGGTTCTATTCAAAGATATAAAGCTAGATTAGTAGCTAAAGGATTTCAGCAGACCCCTGGTGTTGATTATCTTGAAACCTTTAGTCCGGTTGTCAAATCTTCCACAATTAGGGTAGTATTGAGTCTAGCTATTACCTATGGATGGGATATTCAACAAGTGGACGTTAATAATGCTCTTTTGAATAGAGAACTTAGTGAGATAGTTTACATGACTCAACCCACTGGCTTTGTTGATACTCAGAATCCACTTCATGTTTGTCAACTAACTAAAGCATTGTATAGCCTAAAACAGGCCCCAAGAGCCTGGTTTGAAAAGCTTAAGCCTGCATTTCTCAAATGGGGTTTTGTCGCTTCTATACCAGATTCCATTTTGTTTATTTTTAGGCAAAATGCTCAAGTCTTATATGTAGTTGTCTATGTGGATGACATTTTGTTAACTGGAAATGATGCTGAGTTAGTACAAAATATTGTCCAAAGGTTAAACACTGAGTTTGCTCTTAAGACTTTAGGTTCTCTTAAGTATTTCTTGGGTTTTGAAGTCCACAGAACAGATTCACACATCTACATGATCCAAGAAAAATATGCTAGGGACCTGCTTACTAAGACTGGTATGTTAGATTCAAAACATTGCTCTACCCCCATGGCTGTAGGCAACAAGTTAACCTATACGGACAGTGATATTTTTGACAACTCATCTCTATATAAAAGCACAATTGGGGCTTTACAGTATTTAACACTTTCCAGACCTAACATTGCTTACTCAGTCAACAAGTTAAACCAATTTCTCAAAGCTCCCACTGAACTTCATTGGCAATCCTGCAAAAGACTTCTTAGATATCTTAAAGGCACCACAAATTTTGGTCTTCAATTTACTAAAGTCACCAGGTTTCATTTGGAGTGCTTCACTGATGCTAATTGGGCAGGCTCTATTCAAGATAGAAGGTCCACAAGTGGTTGCTGTTTGTTTCTTGGTCCTAATCTATTATAGTGGAGCTCTAGGAAGCAAAAGGTAGTATCTCTATCTTCTACAGAAGCTGAATACAGGGCACTTGCCCAAGGGGCAACTGAAATAGCCTGGTTTCACAGTTTGTTTTCTGAAATTGGTCTAACACTCAGTGAGGTACCTGTTATTTGGTGTGATAATCAAAGTGCAGGGTCCCTAGCTTCTAATCCAGTTTTTCATGCTAGAACAAAGCACATTGAACTAGATGTCCACTATGTTAGGGAACAGGTTGCTGCTCAACATCTTAAAGTACTCTATGTTCTACTGATCACCAAAAAGTTGATGTGTTTACTAAGTCTTTGTCCACTGCCAAATTTGAACATTTCAAAACAGAACTCACAGTTGAAGCTTGTCCTCAGAATATTGGTACTTTAGAATCTTCTCTCTTAACTACTGAAATTGGCAGTTAAAAGGTTCTTATGTTGGTTCTTTTCTGATGATTAGTGAAAATATTGATTTTTTGTGGCTGCTTTATATTTATTATCTCTTATGAATGGTGAAAATGTTAATTTCTGAGGTGAAAATGTTGATTTCTGGCAGTCTGTTCTAACAAACCTGTGAGTATGATTGAAATTGGTGAAATTTGTTCAGCAACATTCTGGTGTCATTTCCAGAACAGAAGTTGTTTGATGTCTTTAAGAAGAAGTGTGGCAGTTGTAATATTCTGGTGTCATTTGCATCAGTACAGAAGTTTTTTTTACTTAAAAACAAGTGTGGCTACTGTAATATTCTAGTGTCATTTGCATTAGTACAAAAGTTTTTTTTTTTTTGCTTAAGAAGAAGTGTGTGCTTGTGAAGAATTGGTCCTGTGAAAATGCTCTTGTGAAGAATTGTGGTTGTTGCTCCTGTGAAAATCTTGTGAAGCAGTTTGGTTGGTTGATCCTATGAAAATGTTGCTCCTGTGAAAATGCTCTTGTGAAGAAGTTTGGTTGATTGCTCCTGCGAAAATGCTGCTGTTTCTGTAATGTGCTCTTGTGAAGAAGCTTGGTTGTTTCTTCTGTGAACTTTGGCTGTGAAAATGCTACTTCGTAACGCGTCTGAAGAATTGCTTGGTTGTTTTCGTGAAGTTTGGCTTTGGCGTGAAAATGTCGTCAGAACGCGTCGTGAAGAAGTTAGTTGTTTCTTCAGTGAAACCGTGCCCTTTGTTTAGTTTGTCTGAAAATGAGAAAATGTTGCTTCTATAAACATGCTCTTGTGAAGAAGCTTGGTTGTTACTTCTGTGAAGTTTGGTTATGAAAATTTCTGAAGTTTGAAGCCGATGTCAAAACCTCCCAGTCTAATTTGAGGGAAGATATTAGTATCAGAAATTCGAAGAATTTTACTCAGTTTAGTTTAAGGGAAGATATCAGTTAAGAATTTGTTAAGTTGTTAATAAGTTGTTAAGCTTGTTTACAGCAGTGATTAAAACTGCCCTGTTTAGGTTGTTAAAGCTGTTACAAGGTTGTTACTGTTGTAAATGCAGTTATATTTCAGTTGTTTTACTAAGTTGACTGTAGCTTATAAAAATGTATACTGAAAACTGTATTCGTTAGAGAAACATATACAAAAATACAAAGTATATTCAGTTTACTCTCCTTTACTCTCTCCTTTACTTTACTTTACCTTTCTTTATCGTTTTCTCCTCTGTTTTGCTCTAAACCTAACAAATGTAACCAATAAAGGAATTATAACCAATATTTTAGGACAAGATGTAATGTTTGAATTCGTAAATCCACCATTAATAAAAGATATTAGTAATTTAAAAAACGTTTCAATATCTAAGATAAATACTATTACTAAAGTAGAGAGTCTAGAAATTGTCCCTACAAAAGAATGGCTCGATTACCACAAAATTTTGGATGCTTGCAATACAAAAACTTGTTTTCAACTTTTTGCATTAAGACTTCAAAAGTTTCAAAATTACGTTTTCAATAAAATGCAAAAGTCAAAAAGTTTTCTAATAGACTCTCACATCACAACAACTTCAAGGACACAGAGTTTTTGAGAGAAAGTGAGGAAAAGATGGGCTTTCCCATCAAACCCAAAAACAATCCAAAATCAAAAGCATCGTATGCGATGCTACCACCTCAACAACCTATTACCCCACAAACAAAACCGTCACATTCAAAATCTTCAAAGCCCAATAAACAGAAAACCATTATCACCCAACCAAATCAGTTTACTCTTCTAGATGAAGAATTTGTTTCTTCATCACCCTCAAAAGATCACCAACCACCAAAAAATTACCAACAAGCCCTTACAATACCACTATCTTATTCACCTTCTCCATCAAAACCTACCAACATTAATCCTACTTTTCAATACATTGAGAAAGATATAACTCAATCAATGTAACAACTTCTTTCTACTAGCATATTCATAAAATATATTAATAAAAGACAAGTATATTTATCAAAAAGGTTGGGTCCAAAATTTTTTTTTACTTAATAAATACATTCTTGACATAGTACAACATCATTTATACAAAAGACTCTCAAAAAGACAGTGGACAGTGCAGTCAAGTCTCCCCGCTTGCCGACGTCCATCCGACCACTTCCTCACCTATGTCCTGAAAAACAGAGAAAACAATGGGATGAACACAAAGATGCTCAGTAAGTAAATCTTCTACTTTATAATCCCCGTACAAATATGTTCGTACTCTTGTTACTTTCTCTAATTCAAGTTCTCGCTATTCTTTTCTTTCTTTCTATTCTCATCACCCATGGAGAATATCATAACCATGCATGGACGAGATATTAAAGCATAACAATGCATTTTCTTTCTATTCTTTTCTTATTCTTATTCTTTGCCGGTCTTGGTCGATGCATGGATTCGGAACCCTTGGTCATGTGAGTGTACTCTCTCTCGTGTATAGCCCTCATCCACATGTATTCTCATGGCTATACAAATTCTGTTTCTCATTCTCATTCCGCTCTCTTATGGCGGGGACCGCTCTCTCTCATGGCAGTTTACATGCGAGTAACTCTACACTCACGGGTTCCCCATCACACGACCTATTTTCTTTTCTTTTCTGTAGCACTTAGTAATCATTTAATTCTCTAGTGCTAATTCTTTCTTTCTCTTTATTCTAAGAGAATTGGTTCTTTTCTTTATCTCTACTCTTAGAGAGTTTCTTTCTCATTTCTCATATTTCTTTCTCATGTGATTACTCAATTAAACATATGCATAAGGATGGCTCATGCCTAAAATCTTTCTTATATGCATTCATGAGATGCAAATATGCTATGTTGCATAAAGTAAGGTTCTCTACTTCTACTCATGCTTCTTTTAGGCATTTCATCAAACAATATGTGTGCATACATAAACTCTATTCTATCTTTAATTATACTTCTTAACCATTCAAAATTGGAGTTCAACTCCTTTAAATCATCATACATCCTGCAAAGAAAACACACTTCAAATATTCCCCTCAAATTCTTCTAATTCTACCCATACTTCTACCAAAATTTAACAACACAATCCACCCTTCTCATGGTGGAAATTCTTTCATATAACAACATTGAACTCATTCATGAATTCATCAACTCATTTCAAACATAAAAATTCAAGCATGAATCATATATAAAATCTCTACACATCATTCAATCAAGCAAATCACAACTTTGGGGGATTTACTTACGTTAGGCTCAAGGAGAAACCACTTAAGCTCTCTACTCTTGATGGCTTGAAACTTCCTCTTAAACCTTCAATACAAACTCAATAAGGATTCTACTCTTTCAACAATAAAACTTACATCTAGAGTAAGGATTCTCACCTTTTAGTGCTTAGGATCAACTTGTAACAATTTCTAGTCAAAAGCTCTTCAAAGATCCTTGGAAAATTGAATGAAAATTTGAGAGAATTGAAGGATGAAAGAGGCGGTGGTGAAGAAGCAAATGAAAGGGTTTCTAAAGCTAAACCCTTAATATCTCATATGTTCTCCACTCTTTCCCAATATACCATTGCTCCTTCATTGAAATTCCACCTAAGACCTTTCATTCTTTGCAAAAACAACCCCATTCAAACTATTCTCCATGCAATTTCTTTGCATTTCACTCCCCACTTTTCCTACTAATAAGGGGTAGAATGGTCATTGAGTCCCAAAAGGAAAAATTCTCTAAAACTCAAGGGAAACATTCAGTTGAGTCTTCGCCCCGGCGAAAACTCACAGTAGCTACACGGGATGTAGCACTTCATCGCCGCGGCGAAGCTTCTTCTCCGCCCTGGCGAAGACTGTAACATCAAGATTTCGCCAAGTCTTACAAATTTTCAGGGCAATCACTCAACCAAACCAAATACACCCTTTCAACTAAGGGTAAACCAAGCAATATTAACAACATACAGACTCAAATGAGGATAAATCAACAAACATTCAAGCCATTCATCAAATCTTAACTACACGTACCTCAAGTGGGGCGTTACAATCAATTTGCATTGTTGAACTCGAATATTGGGGACAAACTATGCAAGAAACCTTATCAAAAAATTTCCCTCCATGTTTTTATTTTATTCTTGATGATTTATTAAAAACAAGAACATTTTATGAATTTATTTTAGTTGATACTGATTCAGTAGAAATTACCCATAATCCAGATAGAAATAATCCAAATAGATTTGCTTTTTCAAAATGTAAAATAAAAAAGGTCTTGAGACCTCAAGATTGGCGCAGTGGAATTTATCAAAATGTCTATTTTCTCAAAACTTTATTCCCCAAGAATTCTCTTACAAAGATTATCAAAAAGCCTGGTTTCATGCTTTTTGTCTAACACATACAACACACTATTGGTTTTTTATCTTTGACAAAACTTGTTCAAAAACTTTTCCAAAATGGTTCCAACAATGGTTTAATTTTTTCGGTTTAAATGAACAAATCCTCCCACCTTCGGTTTTGGAAGGATATCAATTATTTGCCAAAAATTTCAACAACAGTGAAGATCCTTTACTTGCATTTTCTAGTAATTTCTTACTTGCCTGGATAATGAGTTGGCAATTTTATATCACTACACCTCCTCCTCCAAAATTCAGACAATTACAAAGAAAATTCCTTATTAAATGGTGGCCTAGTTTTTCCATCCAAAATGTTAGTCCACCAGCTGTGTAGATATGGATTTCTCAAAACCCTTAGATATGTCAGCCTCAACAACAATCAACATTTCTAACACAAAAATCAAAACTTATGGCTGAGCTAGCTCAATGCCAGACCCTACAAGATATGTACAAAATTATTATGGCCATCGGATCTTCCTCTTCTCAAAAGGCAGATTCAGACAACACCAAATCTCCAAGTGATCACGATGAGGATGACTATTTTGTCATGTTCCAAAACCAGTTAAATTATGAGTTCAATGAAAGACAATAACTCAGCACCCAATGACTCATCACCGCCTTTTTTCCAATTTTCAAAAGTTGCAGCTTGATATTCAAGATTTTTGGCAATGACAAAATTTTATCCTACCGACTTTATCACTTGTCAGAAGCAAAAAGCAACATTGTCAAAATTTTCTCTGCAAGAATTGAAGACATCCATCAGACTTATCTTTTTCCAAAGTATACAATTGTCAAGCTCCCCTGACAACAAACAAGATTTTTCAAGAGTCCATTAATGAGCATTATCCTTTGTCTGCCATTTTCAGAGCAGGTCCTCAATAATTCAAGACACGTATCCAAGACAGCTCATCACTTATTAACAACTTTATCTTTTAGTCTATATTGTAATAATGTAACAGATTCAAATGCTTTTGAAATCCGGTTTGTTGGCCAGCCTGTTAACCGTTGGTCAACCGTGTTAGGTGGTCCCGGAGGTGGTCCCGTACCTTGGTGGTCCCGTGATCTAGGAGAGAAACTGGAACTTTTAGGTTAGAATTATTTTAGAAATTTCTAATTTCTTAAGGAGATTAGGAAGTGGCAGTAGGCGAGATGATAGTAGTAGCAGTAACGCTATTACAATTAATAGTCAACAACAAAGTACAAACAATAATCAAGAATTAATGAAGTCTATTAACACTCAAGAAATTACTATGGCAAAAATCGATCAACACTTACATAACTGGAACATAACACCAGTTAAAAAAGACACAATATATCAAATAGGTAGCTTTGAATTTATGTCAGATAACTTCATTAAAACTACAAAAGACACAATAATGATAACCGAAGAAAGGGTTGAAGAAATTCAACTTCTTTCTGAAGAAGCAATACACAAACATAGACAAAAAAATTATAAATTTTTACACAGAGGATTAGTACAAGTAGCAGTAAAACCATTATTTAGATTAGGACAAAACATTCCAATATTAGTAATGTTAAGAGACGCAATAAATTTAAACTTCAATAACTCTTTATTAGCTATATTAAATTCTAATTTGGAAAGTGGTCCAGTATATTTTGATTGTTATCCAAACTTTACAGTAGGATTACATGATCCAACAATATGCTCGCATTAACTATTAATTTAAAAGCTTCTAATCTTACTTATCAAGATAAAGCCCAACCAGTAGCATTAATATATAGGATTTATTACAAAGTTATGAATACAACAATTAGTCCAAGAGCCATTAGGATGTCCCCACCAGGACATACAGTTATTATGGAAGTAGATAAAACAAAACATAAAACTTTTACGCCAAAAAGATTAGCTTGGGATGAAATTATTAAACAAACAGATTGGAAATTAGAAAAATTATGCCCTCCAAAACCTTTACACGATCAAAATGAATATGAGATACAACAAATAATACAAGAACCAAATGGTATAATAAGATTAAAATTTAGAGAAACTCCCTTAGAACAAAATCGACCCATCAATACTAACAAAAATCATCACAACCCTAGGATTGAAGAAATTGTTACACCTAGGCCTTCGTCAGCAACTTCAACAAGTAAATTAGTAAGAGTAAATTATGCCCCTCCCGTACCAAAACCAAAACCTGCATATGAAAACACATCAAGTCCACCTAGTTCACCAACACAATCAGAAGTATTAGGAAATTATAGTCAAATCAACACAATAACAAAACCTTTTGAAATTAACAAAGAATTATTAAAACAAGAATTCCTACAAAACTATAATAAAGAAAAAAGACAAATTTTCTTTACAAAATTTAATCGAGAAGAACAAAATACCCTTAGATCTGAATGGTACAATACACAAGAAAAATTAAAACAAAATATTTATTTCTTTAATTGGTTAGAAAATAGAAAACATTATCAAAATTTAAGTGAAGAGAAAACTATTTTTGTAACTACTAATACAACAAAAAATTGGCAAACATCAACCAATAAGACTATTACATCTGTCCATCCACCTTTAGAAGAAATTAAAATATAACATCAACAAGATGAAATAATAGCATCACGATTTAAAAAAATTAATAGAATAGATGATGATCAAAAACCACCAACTTTACGAGCATCAAAAATATTCAACATCAAAACAATTACTCTAATCAAATTCTCCACACTATGAGTCAACAAATGAATAGGATAGAAGATAATACTACACACATAATTACAAAAATTTCAAAAGCCTCCGGGAAGGAGTTAGTAGAAAATTCAAATTCACATTCAACATACGCTTTAGGAAATTCAACACCCCTTTATTCACAAAAATATGTTAAACCATTTTTTGAACCCTTTGACATTCCAAAAGAAGAAATAGTTAAATTCAATAATCACAATACTATTTTAGAAAATGTTAGTAAAAAACTTAGTGAATTATCATCCTCTAAATCAAACATTAATGTCCTTTCAAACTTTACCCCAATCACAAAAAAAAATCATAGGAAAAGAAAATGTTCTTATTACAATAATAAAAATAAAAAGAAAAAATGTTGGAAATGCAAACAAGAAGGACATGATGCTTTTAAAAGTCCAACTAAGAGATAAAATAAAAACTTAACATTAGAATCCCAATATAATCCAACATCAAAAGTATCATTTGAAATGCTACCCTCTCAACGACCTCTTACCCCTAAATTATTAAGCCTAAGTCGAGACAATTCTAACAAAAACTTTGACAAAAACTTCAATAATTCTTTAATAAGAAACTCGCTAGATATTAAGAGTAAGCCTTTACAAACTTGTAATAATAGTGACCCCTGTAAGCCTTGCTACTGTGCAATGAAATCAAAATTTAGACTTAAGTCAATAAATGTTATCACACAATCAAAAGAATTTCTATTAGATATTATTGACAAAATTCAGGATGAAGATATTAAAAGAGAATATTTATTAAAACTTAAAGAATTAATTTTATCTGAAGAAAAACAAAAAGATGTAGATTCTTACAATTTAAAAGACATATTAAAAAGATTTGACAACCCCACACAAGTAACTCTAAGTGATCTACAAGAAGAAATCAATATTCTGAAAAATCAAATTAAAGAATTACAAAATGATAATATTGGAATCAAGACAGATTTATTATGTTTATAAGCCTCCAAAGAAACTATAACACAACCATCAACCTCAAAATCAGGATTTCAAATTAAAGAAACAGAAGAATCATTCATTAATGAAATCTCAAGAGTTCAATTTCAAAAATGGCATGTTTACATTAGGGTCAATATTAATCATGAATTAGATATTATTGCACAAGCTTTAGTAGACATTGGAGCAGATCAAAACTGTATAAGAGATGGATTAATTCCAACAAAATATTATGAAAAAACAAAAGAAAAATTATATGGAGCTAATGGTCAACAATTAAACATTAATTATAAATTATCTAATGCACATGTATGTATACAAAATTTTTGTTTTAAAAGTACCTTTATTTTAGCAAAATATTTAGATCAAGATGTTATATTAGGTACCCCATTTATTACTCAAATTTACCCTTTTACAGTAAATGATAAAGGAATTACGACCAATATTTTAGGACAAAATGTCACATTTGAATTTGCCTTTTCTGATAGAAAACAACACGTAGTTTGTCTTCCCTTTACTAAGAACTTTGATGAGAAAAATATACCAACAAAAGCTAGACCCATACATTTGAATACAGAATTACTTGAATACTGTCATAAAGAAATCAACGATTTACAAGGTAAAAAATTAATTAGACCAAGTAAATCTCCATGGAGCAGTTCTGCCTTCTATGTCAATAATGTAGCAGAAAAGGAACGAGGAGTTCCAAGATTAGTAATCAATTATAAACCATTAAATAAAGTATTAAAATGGATTAGATATCCAATTCCCAATAAAAAATATTTAATTAACAGATTATATAATGCAACAAT
The DNA here is from genome assembly GCA_026229545.1 of Pistacia atlantica. Classification (NCBI taxonomy): domain Eukaryota; kingdom Viridiplantae; phylum Streptophyta; class Magnoliopsida; order Sapindales; family Anacardiaceae; genus Pistacia; species Pistacia atlantica. The sequence continues at coordinate 18,939,373 of CM047897.1, read as the reverse complement.
ATTTTCAAAATTTGATATGAAATCAGGATTTTGGCAAGTTCAAATAGATGAACTAGATAAATACAAAACGACATTTAATGTTCCTTTCGGTCAATACGAGTGGAATGTTATGCCTTTCGGATTAAAAAATGCACCTTCAGAATTTCAAGACATTATGAATGATATTTTTAATCCCTATATACACTTTACAATAGTATATATTGATGATGTCTTAGTTTATTCAGAATCAATAGATCAACATTTGAAACATTTAAAAATATTTGAAGAAATTATTAAAAGAAATGGATTAGTTGTTTCAGCCACAAAAATGAAATTATTTCAAACAAAAATAAGATTTTTAGGTCATGAAATTTATAAAGGAACTATTAAACCAATTGATAGGACAATAGAATTTGCAAATAATTTTCCTGATGAATTAAGAGACAAAACACAATTACAAAGTTTTTTAGGATGTCTAAATTATGTAGCAGATTTTTTCCAAGACCTTAGAAAACTATGTGAACCTTTATACTACTACAAACCGAATTTCAAAAACATTTGAATCCGTTACATTATTATAACATAGACTAAAAGATAAAGTTGTTGATAAGTGATGAGTTGTCTTGGATACGTGTCTTGAATTATTAAGGACCTGCTCTGAAAATGGCAGACAAAGGATAATGCTTATTAATGGACTCTTGAAAAATCTTGTTTGTTGTCAGGGGAGCTTGACAATTGTATACTTTGGAAAAGGATAAGTCTGATGGATGTCTTCAATTCTTGCAGAGATAATGTTGACAATTTTGTTTCTTACTTCTGACAAGTGATAAAGCCGGCTGGATAAAATTTTGTCATCTGCCAAAAGTCTTGAATATCAATCTGTAACTTTTGAAAATTGGAAAAAGGCGGTGCTGAGTCATTGTCCTTTAATCATCTTCAAATTGAGAATCTTGAGAATCACTCAAAAGAAAATTATCTGAATCACTGTCTTCAGAGTTTTGAGGATTGGCTAGAACTTGAGAATTTAATAACTCATTTTCACCTTCATAATCTTCGACTTCAACTAAGTCAGTAGCCTCCTCATCTGAGACTAATTGCTGAATATAAGTATTGTTTTCAGATGTTGATATTGAAGGTTTATTAAAAAGAGAAGAAGCCCAAATACTAAATGATTCTTGTGGATGTTCGTCCTTATATTTCATGAGGACTTTTTTAGCACAGAGTTCAGTTTCAAGAATAATTTTGTTAATAGCTTTTGAAGAAATGGGTAAGGCATCGGCTAATTGAATTGGTGTTGGATTTTTAAGATATCTATTTAATTCCAAAAAATCATCAATATGGGTATTAGAAAGAATTCTTCGCCAACTATCATTTGAAAGAATATTTTTTTGAAATTTTCTAAGAGTATTTTTCTTTTGAGAAAGATGACGATTTTGGACAATTGTAAAAAGATTTTTTGATTTTTGAAAATCGGGTAATATTTTTTCTTCATGAAAATGATTGCTTTTGATGGGAGTGCCCATTTTTCACTCACTCACTCACGGAAGGATATCAATTATTTGCCAAAAATTTCAACAACAGTGAAGATCCTTTACTTGCATTTTCTAGTAATTTCTTACTTGCCTGGATAATGAGTTGGCAATTTCATATCACTACACCTCCTCCTCCAAAATTCAGACTCTGAAAATGGCAGACAAAGGATAATGCTTATTAATGGACTATTGAAATATCTTGTTTGTTGTCAGGGGAGCTTGACAATTGTATACTTTGGAAAAGGATAAATCTGATGGATGTCTTCAATTTTTGTAGAGATAATGGATGTCTTCTGACAAGTGATAAAGTCGACTGGATAAAATTTTGTCATCTGCCAAAAGACTTGAATATCAATCTGAAAATTGGAAAAAGGCAATGCTAAGTCATTGTCCTTTAATCATCTTCAAATTGAGAATCGCCCGAAAGAAAATTATCTGAATCATTGTCTTGCCAAAATGACACTGCTTTTATATGGTTGACATTAGGGTTTAATTCTAGCCATTGGATCTTCTCTTCATCAACACTCAGGATTGTTTTCTCAGTTTGGATCAAAACGACGTCGTCCTATTTAAGTTCTAATACGACAGTGTTTCAAGCCATCATCCAACACACCAGTTAAAAAAGACACAATATATCAAATAGGTAGTTTTGAATTTATGTCAGATTACTCCATTAAAACTACAGAAGACACAATAATGATAAACGAAGAAAGGGTTGAAGAAATTCAACTTCTTTCTGAAGAAGCAATACACAAACACAGACAAAACAATTATAAATTTTTACACATAGGATTAGTACAAGTAGCAGTAAAACCATTATTTAGATTAGGACAAAACATTCCAATATTAGTAATGTTAAGAGACGCAAGAAATTTAAACTTCAATAACTCTTTATTAGCTGTATTAAATTCTAATTTAGAAAGTGGTCCAGTATATTTTGATTGTTATCCAAACTTTACAGTAGGATTACATGATCCAACAATACTGTCTGCATTAACTATTAATTTAAAAGCTTCTAATCTAACTTATCAAAATAAAGCCCAACCAGTAGCATTAATATATAGGAATTATTACAAAGTTATGAATACAACAATTAGTCCAAGAGCCATTAGGATGTCCCCACCAGGACATACAGTTATTATGGAAGCAGATAAAACAAAACACAAAACTTTTACACCAAAAAGATTAGCTTGGGATGAAATTATTAAACAAACAGATTGGAAATTAGAAAAATTATGCGCTCCAAAACCTTTACATGATCAAAATGAATCTGAGATACAACAAATAATACAAGAACCAGATGGTACAATAAGATTAAAATTTAGAGAAACTCCCTTAGAACAAAATCAACCCATCATTACTAACAAAAATCATCACAACCCTAGGATTGAAGAAATTGTTACACCTAGGCCTTCGTTAGCAACTTCAACAAGTAAATTAGTAGGAGTCAATTATTCCCCTCCTGTACCAAAACCTGCATATGAAAACACATCAAGTCCACCTAGTTCACCAACTCAATCAGAAGTATTAGGAAATTATAGTCAAATCAACACAATAACAAAACCTTTTGGAATTAACAAAGAATTATTAAAACAAGAATTCCTACAAAACTATAATAAAGAAAAAAGACAAATTTTCTTTACAAAATTTAATCGAGAAGAACAAAATACCCTTAGATCTGAATGGTACAATACACAAGAAAAATTAAAACAAAATATTTATTTCTTTAATTGGTTAGAAAATAGAAAACATTATCAAAATTTAAGTGAAAAGAAAACTACTTTTGTAACTACTAATGCAACAAAAAATTGGCAAACATCAACCTCTATCCATCCACCTTTAGAAGAAATTAAAATAGAACATCAACAAGCTGAAATAATAGCATCACCATTTAAAAAAATTAATAGAATAGATGATGATAAAAAGCCAGCAACTTTACGAGACATCAAAAATATTCAACATCAAAACAATTACTCTAATCAAATTCTCCACACTATGAGTCAACAAATGAATAGAATAGAAGATAATACTACACACATAATTACAAAAATTTCAAAAGCCCCCGGGAAGGAGTTAGTAGAAAATTCAACACCCCTTTATTCACAAAAATATGTTAAACCATTTTTTTAATCAGTATCAACTAAAATAAATTCATAAAATGTTCTTGTTTTTAATAAATCATCAAGAATAAAATAAATATCTGGAGGGAAATTTTTTGATAAGGTTTCTTATATAGTTTGTCCCCAATATTCGGGTTCAATAATACAAATTATTTGAGTTATATCTTTCTCAATGTATTGAAAAGTGGGATTAATGTTGGTAGGTTTTGACAGAGAAGGTGAATAAGATGATGGTATTGTAAGGGCTTTGTTTGTCATTTTTTGGTGGTTGGAGATCTTTTGGGGGTGATGAAGAAACAAATTCTTCATCTAGAAGAGTGAACCAGTTTGGTTGGGTGATAATGGTTTTTTGTTTATTGGGCTTTGAAGATTTTGATTGTGAAGGTTTTGTTTGTGGGGTAATAGGTTGTTGAGGTGGTAGCATCGCATACGATGGTTTTGATTTTGGATTGTTTTTGGGTTTGATGGGAGTGCCCATCTTTTCCTCACTTTCTCTCAAAAACTCTATGTCCTGAAAGTTGTTGTGATGAGAGAGTCTATTAGAAAAAAAATTTGACTTTTGCATTTTATTGAAAACGTAATTTTGAAACTTTTTAAGTCTTAATGCAAAAAGTTGAAAACTTCTTTTTTGATGGTTGAATAATTTTTTTGAGCACCGAGCCATACTCCAAAATGGAACCTTACTAGACTCTCTTTATTATCTAATTTTTGTTTTAATATCCCACCATAACCTATATCAGAGGCATCAGTTTCTATAATAGGATAGGCTAAGGGATCCAATATACTAAGGTAAGGAAGGAATTTAATTTTGGATTTAATTTCTCTAACTATTTGGGTATGAGACTCAGACCATGCAGGAGGATTTTTTCTAAGTCTTTGATATAAAGGTTCACATAGTTTTCTAAGGTCTTGGAAAAAATCTGCAAATAATTTTCCTGATGAATTAGAGACAAAACACAATTACAAATATTTTTAGGATGTCTAAATTATGTAGTAGATTTTTTCCAAGACCTTAGAAAAATATGTGAGTGAGTGACAAAAAGATGTAGATTCTTACAATTTAAAAGACATATTAAAAAGATTTGATAAACCCACACAAGTAACTCTAAGTGATCTACAAGAAGAAATCAATATAATGAAAAATCAAATTAAAGAATTACAAAATGATAATATTGGAATCAAGACAGATTTATTATGTTTAAAAGACTCCAAAGAAACTATAGGACAACCATCAACCTCAAAATCAGGATTACAAATTAAAGAAACAGAAGAATCATTCATTAATGAAATCTCAAGAATTCAATTTCAAAAATGGCATGTTTACATTAGGATCAATATTAATCATGAATTAGATATTATTGCACAAGTTTTAGTAGACACTGGAGCAGATCAAAACTGTATAAGAGAAGGATTAATATCAACAAAATATTATGAGAAAACAAAAGAAAAATTATATGGAGCTATTGGTAAATAATTAAACATTAATTATAAATCATCTAATGCACATGTATGTATACAAAATTTTTGTATCAAAAGTACCTTTATTCTAGCAAAAGATTTAGCTCAAGATGTTATATTAGGTTGTAATAACTACTGTATACTAATAAAATACATGTACAACAATAAAAGTAAATGGGCCCAAAACTTTTCTTGTATTATGTATATACATTCTTTGTACAAAAGAGTATCATTTCGGGTGGAGATCACAAAGCGTCAACCCGTTTCTCATACCTATTGGGTGGAGATCACAAAGCGTCAACTCGTTTCTCATAGCTATCGGGTGGAGATCACAAAGCACCTACCCGTTTTTAGTGCTCTTCTCATTCACTCTCCTCTAGCACTAGCACTTCTCATTCTCTCTACTCTTAGAGTAGCTCATTCACAAAGTTTTCTACTCGTTCTTAAGTCACTCCTCAATGCACAATTAATGCATATGGATGGTTCATTTCCCCTAATGCCCTTATGAGATGCCAACATGCAATATTGCAAGAATTTAGGCTTACTACTCATACTCAAACCTCTCTTAGGCATTTCATCAAACAACTCAAGTGCATATAAAGACTTTACTATAACAATAGCTCTATTCCTTTCTCTAACCATCCCAAATGGGAGAATACTCCCTCACATAGCTATAAATCCTGCCAAGGAATAACACTTCTAAAAAGGTTTACTCAAAACCTTCCAAACCTCATCTCAACTACATCTTCTCATCACATATCAACACTTCTCTTAAATGAAGTGTATTCAATCACAACATGGATAATTAATCTCAATTTCATAGCATATAACATGCACATAAATAGTTTTATTGGTTGATGTTTGCCAATTTTTTGTTGCATTAGTAGTTACAAAAATAGTTTTCTTTTCACTTAAATTTTGATAATGTTTTCTATTTTCTAGCCAATTAAAGAAATAAATATTTTGTTTTAATTTTCCTTGTGTATTGTACCATTCAGATATAAGGGTATTTTGTTCTTATGGATTAAATTTTGTAAAGAAAATTTGTCTTTTTTCTTTATTATAGTTTTGTAGGAATTCTTGTTTAAATAATTCTTTGTTAATTTCAAAAGGTTTTGTTATTGTGTTCATTTGACTATAATTTCCTAATACTTCTGATTGTGTTAGTGAACTAGGTGGACTTGATGTGTTTTCATATGCAGGTTTTGGTACAGGAGGGGAATAATTGACTCCTACTAATTTACTTGTTGAAGTTGCTGACAAAGGCCTAAGTGTAACAATTTCTTCAATCCTAGGGTTGTGATGATTTTTGTTAGTAATGATGGGTTGATCTTGTTCTAAGGGAGTTTCTCTACAAAAATCATCACAACCCTATGATTGAAGAAATTGTTACACCTACGCCTTCGTCACCAACTTCAACAAGTAAATTAGTAGGAGTAAATTATGCCCCTCCTGTACCAAAACCTGCATATGAAAACACATCAAGTCCACCTAGTTCACCAACACAATCAGAAGTATTAGGAAATTATAGTCAAATGAACACAATAACAAAACCTTTTGAAATTAACAAAGAATTATTAAAACAAGAATTCCTACAAAACTATAATAAAGAAAAAAGACAAATTTTCTTTACAAAATTTAATCCAGAAGAACAAAATACCCTTAGATCTGAATGTTACAATACACAAGAAAAATTAGAACAAAATATTTATTTCTTTAATTGGTTAGAAAATAGAAAACATTATCAAAATTTAAGTGAAAAGAAAACTATTTTTGTAACTACTAATGCAACAAAAAATTGGCAAACATCAACCAATAAGACTATTACCTCTGTCCATCCACCTTTAGAAGAAATTAAAATAGAACATCAACAAGCAGAAATAATAGCATCACCATTTAAAAAAATTAATAGAATAGATGATGATAAAAAACCACCAACTTTACGAGACATCAAAAAAATTCAACATCAAAAAAATTACTCTAATCAAATTCTCCACGCCATGAGTCAACAAATGAATAGGATAGAAGATAATACTACACACATAATTACAAAAATTTCAAAAGCCCCCGGGAAGGAGTTAGTAGAAAATTCAAATTCACATTCAACATATACTTTAGGAAATTCAACACCCCTTTATTCACAAAAATATGTTAAACCATTTTTTGAACCCTTTGACATTCCAAAACAAGAAATCGTTAAATTCAATAATCACAAGACTATTTTAGAAAATATTAGTAAAAAACTTAGTGAATTATCATCCTCTAAATCAAACATTAATGTCCTTTCAAACTTTACCCCAATCACAGAACAAAATCATAGGAAAAGAAAATGTTCTTATTACAATAATAAAAAGAAAAAGAAAAAATGTTGGAAATGCAAACAAGAAGGACAAGATGCTTTTAAATGTCCAACTAAAAGAAAAAATAAAAACTTAAAATTAGAGTCCCAATATAATCCAACATCAAAAGTATCATTTGAAATGCTACCCTCTCAACGACCTTTTACCCCTAAACTATTAAGCCTAAGTCAAGACAATTCTAACAAAAACTTTGACAAAAACTTCAATAATTCTTTAATAAGAAACTCGCTAGATATTAAGAGTAAGCCTTTACAAACTTGTAAAAATAGTGACCACTGTAAGTCTTGCTATTGTGCAATGAAATCAATAAATATGATATCAAAATTTAGACCTAAGTCAATAAATGTTATCGCAAAATCAAAAGAATTTTTATTAGATATTATTGACAAAATTTAGGATGAAGATATTAAAAGAGAATATTTATTAAAACGTAAAGCATTAATTTTACACAAAGATGTAGATTCTTACAATTTAAAAGACATATTAAAAAGATTTGACAAACCCACACAAGTAACTCTCAGTGATCTACAAGAAGAAATCAATATTCTGAAAAATCAAATTAAAGAATTACAAAATGATAATATTGGAATCAAGACAGATTTATTATGTTTAAAAGCCTCCAAAGAAACTATAGGACAACCATCAACCTCAAAATCAGGATTACAAATTAAAGAAACAGAAGAATCATTCATTAATGAAATCTCAAGAGTTCAATTTTAAAAATGGCATGTTTACATTAGGATCAATATTAATCATGAATTAGATATTATTACACAAGTTTTAGTAGACACTGGAGCAGATCAAAACTGTATAAGAGAAGGATTAATTCCAACAAAATATTATGAAAAAACAAAAGAAAAATTATATGGAGCTAATGGCCAACAATTAAACATTAATTATAAATTATCTAATGCACATGTATGTATACAAAATTTTTGTGTTAAAAGTACCTTTATTCAAGCAAAAGATTTAGATCAAGATGTTATATTAGGTACCCCGTTTATTACTCAAATTTACCCTTTTACAGTAAATGATAAAGGAATTACGACCAATATTTTAGGACAAAATGTCATATTTGAATTTGTTAATCCTCCATTAATAAAAGATATTAATAATTTAAAAGACTTGTCAATATCAAACATAAATCTTATTAATTATAAGAAAAGACAAATTAATTTCTTAAAAGAAGAATTAAATCATGAAAGGATAAAGCAACAATTAGAAACTCCAAAAATTCAAGAAATTATTAAAAATTTAGAAAAGCGATTTTCACAAGACATATGCCCAACAATTCCAAATGTCTTTTGGGATAGAAAACAACACGTAGTTTGTCTTCCCTATATTAAGAACTTTGATGAGAAAAATATACCAACAAAAGCTAGACCCATACAAATGAATAAAGAATTACTTGAATACTGTCATAAAGAAATCAAAGGTTTAAAAAATAAAAAATTAATTAGACTAAGTAAATCTCCATGGAGCTGTTCTGCCTTCTATGTCAATAATGCAGCAGAAAAGGAACGAGGAGTTCCAAGATTAGTAATCAATTATAAACCATTAAATAAAGTATTACAATGGATTAGATATCCAATTCCCAATAAAAAAGATTTAATTAACAGATTATATAATGCAACAATATTTTCAAAATTTGATATGAAATCAGGATTTTGGCAAGTTCAAATAGATGAACTAGATAAATACAAAACGGCATTTAATGTTCCTTTTGGTCAATATGAGTGGAATGTTACGCCTTTCAGATTAAAAAATGCACCTTCAGAATTTCAAAACATTATGAATGATATTTTTAATCCCTATATACAATTTACAATAGTATATATCGATGATGTCTTAGTTTATTCAGAATCAATAGATCAACATTTGAAACATTTAAAAATATTTGAAGAAATTATTAAAAGAAATGGATTAGTTGTTTCAGCTACAAAAATGAAATTATTTCAAACAAAAATCAGATTTTTAGGTCATGAAATTTATAAAGGAACTATTAAACTAATTAATAGGACAATAGAATTTGCAAATAATTTTCCTGATGAATTAAGAGACAAAACACAATTACAAAGATTTTTAGGATGTCTAAATTATGTAATAGATTTTTTCCAAGACCTTAGAAAACTATGTGAACCTTTATATCAAAGACTTAGAAAAAATCCTCCTGCATGGCCTGAGTGTCATACCCAAATAGTTAGAGAAATTAAATCCAAAATTAAATCCCTTCCTTGCCTTAGTATATTGGATCCCTCAGCCTATCCTATTATAGAAACTGATGCCTCTGATATAGTTTATGGTGGGATATTAAAATAAAAATTAGATAATAAAGAGAGTCTAGTAAGGTTCCATTCTAGAGTCTGGCTCGGTGCTCAAAAAAATTATTCAACCATCAAAAAAGAAGTTTTATCAATTGTTTTATGCATTACAAAATTTCAAGATGATTTGATCAATAAAAGATTTTTGATTCGAACAGATTCTTCCACATCAAAATTCATTTTTAAAAAAGATGTAAAAAATTTAGTTCCAAAACAGATTTTCGCGAGATGGCAATACCAAATCTCCAAGTGATCAAGATGAGGATAACTATTTTGTCATGTTCCAAAATCAGATCAATTATGAGTTCAATAAAAGACAATAACTCAGTACCCAATAACTCAGCACCGCCTTTTTTCCAATTTTCAAAAGTTGCAGCTTGATATTGAAGACTTTTGGCAATGACAAAATTTTATCCAGCCGACTTTATCACTTGTCAGAAGTAAGAAGCAAAATTGTCAACATTATCTCTGCAAGAATTCAAGACATCCATCAGACTTATCTTTTTCCAAAGTTTACAATTGTCAAGCTCCCCTGACAACTAACAACATTTTTGAAGAGTCCATTAATGAGCATTACCCTTTGTCTGCCATTTTCAGAGTAGGTCCTCAATAATTCAAGACACGTACCGAAGACAGCTTTTCACTTATCAACAACTTTATCTTTTAGTCTATATTGTAATAATGTAATGGATTCAAATGCTTTTGAAATCCGGTTTGTTGTAGTATAAATATGTATTACTTCAGTTGTATCGGTAGAAGTTTAGAGAGTTAAGTTTCAGAAAAAACTTTGAGAGCAAAACTTTCGTGTACAAATGATCAAACAAATAAAATTGCAAGTTTTTCTTCATTGCATTCATTATATTATTTGACTTTGTTTGCTTTCAATCAATTTACAATATTTTCTTTATTTGACTTGACTTCAATTCATTTACTTTGCTTTTAATTCATTCATTCATTTACATTGTTTTCTTTCAATTACTTTGTTTTTTAAAGATCCTGCTATATATGTGTAACGCCCCACTTGAGGTACGTAGTTATTGTTTCCTCTTTCGCTCTTATTTGCGTTGGTTTTTGGTAATATTGTTTGATTGAACGTTGTATTGAATGTTTGCCCTGAAATTGGTTGGAAATAGAAGAAGCTTAGTGTACCAAGCTTCGCCGCGGCGAAGATGTGTTGAAACCAAGGGAAACTCTCTGGATAGTTTCGCCGCGGCGACAGAAGTTTCTTCGCCGCGGTGACAGGCCGAATAAAATGTTGGTTAAGTTTTAGATATTTTCTTCCCTAAGGGCAATTTGACCATTCTACCCCTTATTAGCAGGAAAAGTGGGGAGTTAATTGTAAGGATTTTTCATGGAGAATATGTTGATATGGGGGTGAGTTTGTAATGAATCAAAGGATATAGATGGAATTCCCAAAGAAGAGTAAGGGCAAAATGGGAATGATTGTGTATAAATTTCATTAAAAGGAATTAAGAGTTAGCAAACCCTCATTCTTCTTCTCCAAAAACGCAACTCTTCATTCTTCTCCTCTCAACTTCTCTTTTCTTTTGATCAAGGAATTTCAAGGGGTTTTTGAAGTGATTTGGGGTAGAAAAGCAACCCAAGGCTTCCTAAGGTAAGGATTCCTTCTTAAGTTGTGTGATTTGTGAGTTTTGGTTTATATTGAAGTTTGAGAGTTTTTATCCTTTTGGTTAAGGGTAGAGAAAAAGTCAAGCAAACCAAGTGAAAGGAAGATTTGGTGAAGTCTCTCTATAACAAGGTAAGTAAAACCCAACCCAAGTTGAGATTTATGAATTTTCTTGATTAGGGTTTTGATAGAAATGATGTATGTATGTGATGTACATGTAATATGCCATGTATGGAGGTTTAAATAGAGATTTCTATGCCTTAAGAATGCTTACATCTTGCAAATATGAGAAATGAGTTGTTGGGTTGGAAAGGTAGTTTGAGATGAAATTGAAGGGGTGTTATGGATCCCTTTTTAGAAGTGTTTTGTTTGACAGGTTTTATGGCTTTGTGAAGGGGTTTTTCCCCATTTTGGATGGTTAGAAAAAAGTGTTAGAATCATTGCTATAATAGAGTTTTATAGTGCACTTGAGGTGTTTGATGAAATGCCTAATAGAGGTTTGGGTGTGAGTAATGAACCTTAATTCTTTCAATATTGCATGTTGGCATTTCATAAGTGCATTAGTGGAGATGAACCATCCATATGCATTATTATACGCATTGAAAAGTGACCTAAGAAAGAGTAGGAAACTCGTGTATGCAATTACTCTATGAGTAGAGAGCTTGGTGAATACAACTACTCTAAGGGTAGAGAGAATTGAAAAATGCTACAATAGAGGGAATTAGAAGAGTAGTATAGTTGGGATGATGCTTTGTGATCATCACCCGACAGTTATGGGGACCGGGTTGATGCTTTGTGATCACCACCCGAATAGCCCTTAGAGATGGGTCGACGCTTTGTGATCGTCACCCGATGAGTAGTAGAAATGGGTAGATGCTTTGTGACCACTACCCGGTTAGTAATAGACAAGTAGGTTGATGCTTTGTGATCATCATCCGACATTTAGTAGAAGTGGGTTGATGCTTTGTGACCATCACCCGATAGTGACTAGAGACGGGTTAATGCTTGGTGATCGTTACCCAAAATTCATGAGGAACGGGTAGGTGCTAGGTGATCTCCACCCGATAGTTAGGAAAAACCGAGTTGGTGCTTTGTGATCCTCACTCGGTAGTCACTAAGAACGGGTTGGTACTGTGTGAATTCCACCCGATAGCCATAGAGAGTGAGATGGTGTTGTGTGAACGCCATCCAGATGTCTCCCGGTAAGATGAGGCCATGATGTTATTAGAAACAGAAATAGTATAAGGAAAGAATTAAGAGTTATACATACGGGGACAGACAGATAGAGGGTTTTACTTACTGAGCATTATTTTGTGCTCACCCCGTTATTTTCCTTTGTGGATGCAGGATCTAGGTGATGATGCGGTGAGGAGGGCGTCGGCAAGCAAAGAGGAATAGCGCATCTGCCCTTTCGTTTTGTCTTTTAAAACAAATTTTTGTAAACAGAACTCTCTATGTATAAAAGACATATGCTTTATAATGAAAAGAAATTTTTGGGGCCTAATTTTCTATTGTTATTATGCATGCATTGTACTAGTTTCAGTAGTTGTTACATTTTTGGTATCAGAGCAAAGATTTTGGGATTGAGCAGTGTACTATTCTCATCGCCACGACGTCCTATAACCGACTGTGTGAGTAATTCTTTCCTTATAGTAATTGTTTCTTGAGTTCATTAGTGTGATTATTTTGTAGATGAGGCGTAGTTATCGAAATCGTGGTAAAGGTGTGGTGAATGAAGGAGAACCTTCTAACCCACTAGAGTCTACGCCTCCTCCCTTGGATGAAGCTAGAATCCGGGGAATTATACAGCATGTTATAGCAGAAACTCAGGGGAGAGTTGTACCCCCTGTTCAGGTCCCGCCAGTTACACATGTCGAAAGAGGACAACCGGTACCTCCCCCAGCGCAGAACAGTGGAACCGATTTACGGTCTTTCTAGTCAGCATCAATCCTCAGAGGTTAAGGGTACTACAGATCCAGTAATAGCAGAAGAGTGGCTTGGGTCAGTAGAACGAGCCACAGGTTTATTTCCCATGTCAGACCGGGAGAAGATCCGGTATGCAAGTTTCTTGTTTCGGGGTGATGCCCGAATTTGGTGGGAATTAATGGAAGAAACTCATGATGTGACAGTAATGACGTGGGAAGAGTTTAGGCAAGAGTTTGAGGCTGAGTATAGAACAGAAGACCAAGTTCATGAGAAGGTCCAAGAATTTATCAGTCTACAACAAGGGACTAGTGCCGTGAAAGAGTACTCAGTGAAGTTCAACGCTCTTGCAAGGTTTGCCCTGGGAATAGTTAGCACTCCGGCCTTGAGAAGGGATAAGTTTGTGCATGGATTGAAGCCGGAGATAGCCCGGGATATAATGACAAGCTCCAACCCTCCTCGGAATTATAGTGAGGCTTTGAGGCGGGCAATGAAGGCGGAGATTTTTGAGAATAAAATCTTCCCCGTAGGATCCTCGACAGGAGGACCGAAGGAGCCACCCTCCGCTCCTCAGAGAGAGAAGCATGAGGGTGTAACAGGTAAAGACATGAAGAATCAGAAACAGAAGTTTCAAGATGAGCAGAATAGAAAAGAGTGGAAGAATAAACGACCTCGGACGGAAGGGTTTCCTCCTTGCCCTAAATGCGGGAAGAATCACCCCGGAGAATGTCTGAGGGATCAGAGAGTGTGCTATAGGTGCCGACAGCCAGGGCACATGATGAGAGATTGTAAAGCTCCTCTTCCACCAACGGCTCAGAGTTCAGGAGGTACTGCAAATGCCAGAGTTTTTACTGTGGCACAAGGGGAAGCAGAGGCGACCCATCACCATTATTCGGGTCGCTTATTATTTCATTCAGTTCCTTTATATGCTTTAATCGATTCAGGCGCTACTCATTCGTTCATATCTTATGGGATGCTTGAGAGATTAGATCTGAAACCTACTAGAGCATCTCAACCCATTAAGATAGAGCTACCCGATGGGGTTAGTGTTGTGACTCAAGAGATTTTGTTAAGAGAGTCCTTAGTGATCCAGGGTAGGGAGTTAACCGTTGACTTAATAGTTTTCGATATGCCCGATTTTGATGTGATTATGGGTATGGACTTCCTAGGAAGGTATGGAGTAGAGATTGACTGTCGGAAAAAGAAGGCGAGGTTTAACCTCGATAGTGGAGATAAGTTTAGTTTTGGAGAAGGCCATCAGTTGAGCATGCTGATTAGTAATGTGAAAGCCAGGAAGATGTTGAGAAAGGGGTATTCGGGTTATATTGCCCATGTAGTGCAGAGTGGTGATGTTCCACAGTTAGAGATACAGAGGGTGCCTATAGTTCGAGACTTCCTAGATGTGTTTCCGGAAGAGTTACCGGGTTTGCCTCCAGAGAGGGAGGTAGAATTTAGTATCGAACTAGCACCAGGGACAGTACCAATATCTAAAGCCCCTTATCGAATGGCCCCAACTGAGCTCCAAGAATTAAAGAAGCAACTCGAAGAGCTTTTAGATAAAGGCTTCATCCGACCGAGTCATTCTCCTTGGGGAGCTCCAATCCTGTTTGTGAAAAAAAAGGATGGATCACTAAGGATGTGTATTGATTATAGGGAGCTGAATAAAGTTACAGTGAAGAATAAGTACCCGCTACCCCGGATAGATGACCTTTTTGATCAGTTGAAAGGAGCGGCAGTGTTCTCCAAAATTGATTTGAGGTCCGGGTATCATCAGGTAAGAGTGGTTGAGCAAGATGTGGCTAAGCCTGCCTTTCGTACAAGGTATGGGCATTATGAATTTGTAGTGATGCCTTTTGGCTTGACTAATGCCCCAGCAGTTTTTATGGACTTGATGAACAGGGTATTCCATGAGTATTTGGATCAGTTCATTGTTGTCTTCATCGACGACATTCTGATTTACTCAAAGTCAAGAGAAGAACATGAGAAGCACTTGAGATTAGTACTGCAGCGGCTGAGAGAAAAGAAGTTGTGTGCTAAATTCTCTAAGTGTGAGTTTTGGCTTAACCAAGTGATATTCTTGGGTCATACCGTGTCGAAGGAAGGGATTTCGGTAGATCCGAGTAAAGTACAGGCAATCCTGGAATGGCAAAAGCCGAGAACAGTGAAAGAAATCAGGAATTTCTTAGGCTTAGCAGGTTACTACCGGCGATTTGTAGCGGGATTCGCCCAGTTGGCTAAACCGTTGACAGCTCTTACCAAGCAGAAGACTCCTTTTGTCTGGGCAACAGCATGTGAAGAAATCTTTCAAGAGTTGAAGAAGAGGTTAACATCAGCTCCTGTACTAGTGTTACTGCAGGAGGGTGTAGATTATGACATTTATACAGATGCCTCTTTGCAGGGACTTGGTGCTATGTTAATGCAGTTAGGTAGGGTTATAGCTTATGCTTCTCGCCAATTGAAAGAGTACGAGACCAGATACCCTACGCATGACTTAGAGTTAGCAGCTGTGGTCTTTGCTTTAAAGATTTGGAGGCATTACCTTTATGGTGTGAAGAGTAATATCTACACCGATCTTAAGAGTTTAAAGTAGTTCTTCACTCAAAAGGAGTTAAATACGAGGCAGAGAAGGTGGTTAGAGCTGGTCAAGGATTATGATTGTGAGATCAAGTACCAACCAGGGAAAACCAATGTAGTAGCCGATGCCTTGAGTAGAAAAGCTCATGTTTTCCGGCTTACCAGCCAGAAAGAGTTAATAGAAGAATTGTCTAAGGAGCAGATTGAGGTGGTTCCGGGAAGAATTGCCAGCCTAGAGGTATAGTCTTCTTTACTGGAGGAAATTAGAGAAAAGCAAGTGGCAGATGAGTGGTGTCACAAAACAATTCAGCAAGTGTTTGAGGGCAAGACAGCAGAGTTCTTTGTGAGAGATGGTGTCCTCTATTTCAGAAATCGGTTGTGCATTCCTCCAAATGAGGAGTTGAAACAGAAAATTCTTATGGAGGCTCATGACACACCGTACACCGCTCATCCGGGAGCAACCAAGATGTATCAGGATATTAAGAAAGGCTATTGGTGGTCAGGTATGAAGAAAGACATCGCCAAGTTTGTGGGTAAATGTCTAACCTGTCAGCAGGTGAAAGTAGAACATCAACGGCCATCGGGGTTGCTTCAACCATTGAGTATTCCAGAGTGGAAATGGGAGAGCATTTCAATGGATTTTATCACGGGTCTTCCCAGTGCAGAAAGGGTGTAATGCTGTATGGGTGATTGTGGATAGGTTAACCAAGTCAGCCCATTTCCTTCCAGTAAAGGAAAGTACCACTACAGATCAATTGGCTCAGATTTACCTCAAGGAGATAGTCAGATTGCATGGTGTGCCTAAGACTATAGTGTCAGATAGAGATTCCAGATTTGTTTCAGCCTTCTAGACAAGTTTACAGAGGAGTTTGGGTGCCCGTTTAGCATTCAGTACTGCCTATCATCCTCAGATAGATGGCCAAACCGAGAGAACGAATCAGGTGCTCGAGGATATGTTGAGGGCCTGTTGCATGGATTATAGAGTATCCTGGCATGAGATATTACCCTTAGTGGAATTTGCCTACAACAACAGTTATTAGTCTACAATTAGAATGGCGCCTTACGAGGCTTTGTATGGTAGACGGTGTAGCCGCTTCATTGGGATGAAGTAGGCGAAAAAGATGAGTTGAGTACCGCTCTTGGGCCAGAGATGACTCAGAAACTAGTAGAAGATGTGAAGTTAATCAGAAATAGAATGAAGCAAGCCCAAGATCAACAGAAGAGTTATGTTGACTTGAAGAGGAAAGAGGTAGAATTCCAAGTGGGCGATAAAGTGTTTCTGAAAGTTTCCCCTTATAAACGAGTAATGCGCTTCGGAAGCAAAGGCAAGTTAGCACCGAGGTATGTAGGTCCTTTTGAGGTCTTGCAGCGAGTAGGAAAGGTGGCTTACAGATTGGCACTACCACCTAGCATAGACAGGGTGCATGATGTCTTCCATGTCTCAATGCTACGGAAGTATGTAAGTGATCCCCTCCACATCCTGAACGTAGAGGACGTTGAAGTAGCAGAGAATCTAGTATATGAAGAACGTCCAGTTCATATTTTGGACCGAAGGGTTAAAGAGCTTCGGAACAAGAGTGTTCCGCTAGTGAAGGTCCTTTGGAGGAATCACAAAGTGGAAGAGGCCACTTGGGAAGTAGAGCGGGACATGCAGAATCGTTTCCCAGAGTTATTTGCATGAATTTCGGAGACGAAATTCTTTTAAGGGGGGAAGAATTGTAACGCCCCACTTGAGGTACGTAGTTATTGTTTCCTCTTTCGCTCTTATTTGCGTTGGTTTTTGGTAATATTGTTTGATTGAACGTTGTATTGAATGTTTGCCCTGAAATTGGTCGGAAATAGAAGAAGCTTAGTGTACCAAGTTTCGCAGGGGCGAAGAAGCATCTTCGCCGTGGCGAAGATGTGTTGAAACCAAGGGAAACTCTCGACAGTTTCGCCGCGGCGACAGAAGTTTCTTCGCCGCGGCGACAGGCCGAATAAAATATTGGTTAAGTTTTAGATATTTTCTTCCCTAAGGGCAATTTGACCATTCTACCCCTTATTAGCAGGAAAAGTGGGGAGTTAATTGTAAGGATTTTTCATGGAGAATATGTTGATATGGGGGTGAGTTTGTAATGAATCAAAGGATATAGATGGAATTCCCAAAGAAGAGTAAGGGCAAAATGGGAATGATTGTGTATAAATTTCATTAAAAGGAATTAAGAGTTAGCAAACCCTCATTCTTCTTCTCCAAAAACGCAACTCTTCATTCTTCTCCTCTCAACTTCTCTTTTCTTTTGATCAAGGAATTTCAAGGGGTTTTTGAAGTGATTTGGGGTAGAAAAGCAACCCAAGGCTTCCTAAGGTAAGGATTCCTTCTTAAGTTGTGTGATTTGTGAGTTTTGGTTTATATTGAAGTTTGAGAGTTTTTATCCTTTTGGTTAAGGGTAGAGAAAAAGTCAAGCAAACCAAGTGAAAGGAAGATTTGGTGAAGTCTCTCTATAACAAGGTAAGTAAAACCCAACCCAAGTTGAGATTTATGAATTTTCTTGATTAGGGTTTTGATAGAAATGATGTATGTATGTGATGTACATGTAATATGCCATGTATGGAGGTTTAAATAGAGATTTCTATGCCTTAAGAATGCTTACATCTTGCAAATATGAGAAATGAGTTGTTGGGTTGGAAAGGTAGTTTGAGATGAAATTGAAGGGGTGTTATGGATCCCTTTTTAGAAGTGTTTTGTTTGACAGGTTTTATGGCTTTGTGAAGGGGTTTTTCCCCATTTTGGATGGTTAGAAAAAAGTGTTAGAATCATTGCTATAATAGAGTTTTATAGTGCACTTGAGGTGTTTGATGAAATGCCTAATAGAGGTTTGGGTGTGAGTAATGAACCTTAATTCTTGCAATATTGCATGTTGGCATTTCATAAGTGCATTAGTGGAGATGAACCATCCATATGTATTATTATACGCATTGAAAAGTGACCTAAGAAAGAGTAGGAAACTCGTGTATGCAAACTCTATGAGTAGAGAGCTTGGTGAATACAACTACTCTAAGGGTAGAGAGAATTGAAAAATGCTACAATAGAGGGAATTAGAAGAGTAGTATAGTTGGGATGATGCTTTGTGATCATCACCCGACAGTTATGGGGACCGGGTTGATGCTTTGTGATCACCACCCGAATAGCCCTTAGAGATGGGTCGACGCTTTGTGATCGTCACCCGATGAGTAGTAGAAATGGGTAGATGCTTTGTGACCACTACCCGGTTAGTAATAGACAAGTAGGTTGATGCTTTGTGATCATCATCCGACATTTAGTAGAAGTGGGTTGATGCTTTGTGACCATCACCCGATAGTGACTAGAGACGGGTTAATGCTTGGTGATCGTTACCCAAAATTCATGAGGAACGGGTAGGTGCTAGGTGATCTCCACCCGATAGTTAGGAAAAACCGAGTTGGTGCTTTGTGATCCTCACTCGGTAGTCACTAAGAACGGGTTGGTACTGTGTGAATTCCACCCGATAGCCATAGAGAGTGAGATGGTGCTGTGTGAACGCCATCCGACCGTACCTCCGGTAAGATGAGGCCATGATGTTATTAGAAACAGACATAGTATAAGAAAAGAATTAAGAGTTATACATACGGGGACAGACAGATAGAGGGTTTTACTTACTGAGCATTATTTTGTGCTCACCCCGTTATTTCCCTTTGTGGATGTAGGATCTAGGTGATGATGTAGTCGGAGGGGCGTCGGCAAGCGAAGAGGAATAGCTACACTGTTTCCCCTGTTTTGTCTTTTAAAACAAATTTTTGTAAACAGTACTCTCTATGTATAAAAGACATATGCTTTATAATGAAAAGAAATTTTTGGGGCCCAATTTTCTATTGTTATTATGCATGCATTGTACTAGTTTCAGTAGTTGTTACAATATGGTATCAGAGCCAAGTAGAGTCAATAGAAGTAGTGATTAGAAATTAAAAACTGCACAAAACAATACCCATAAAACGTAGTACTATAACAAAATACTGTTCACAATAATGTTTACTATTACTATTCATGCACTGTAGCAGTTTCCATTAGATTACTGTTCATCCGCGCTCTGTTTATTTCTTGATTAATTTAAGGGCTAGATAAATCTAGAAGGTTTTAATCTAGAAGAACTCTAGAATTGATTCTAGGTTGTGCTTGGTCAGCCTGGAGGGTGCGTTGGTCAGCCTGTTAACCGTTGGTCAGCCGTGTTAGGTGATCCCGGAGGTGGTCCCGTACCTTGGTGGTCCCATGATCTAGGAGAGAAACTGGAATTTTTAGGTTAGAATTACTTTAGAAATGTCTAATTTCTTAAGGAGATTAGGAAGTAGCAGTAGGCGAGATGATAGTAAGAGCAGTAATGCTATTAAAATTAATAGTGAACAACAAAGTACAAACAGTAATCAAGAATTAATTAAGTCTATTAACACTCAAGAAATTAATATGGCAAAAATCGATCAACACTTACATAATTGGAACATACCACCAGTTAAAAAAGACACAATATACCAAATAGGTAGTTTTGAATTTATGTCAGATTACTCCATTAAAACTACAGAAGACACAATAATGATAAACGAAGAAAGGGTTGAAGAAATTCAACTTCTTTCTGAAGAAACAATACATAAACACAGACAAAACAATTATAAATTTTTACACATAGGATTAGTGCAAGTAGTAGTAAAACCATTATTTAGATTAGGACAACACATTCCAATATTAGTAATGTTAAGAGACGCAAGAAATTTAAACTTCAATAACTCTTTATTAGTTGTATTAAATTCTAATTTAGAAAGTGGTCCAGTATATTTTGATTGTCATTCAAACTATATAGTAGGATTACATGATCCAACAATACTGTCTGCATTAACTATTAATTTAAAAGCTTCTGATCTTACTTATCAAGATAAAACTCAACCAGTTGAATTAATATATAGGATTTATTACAAAGTTATGAATACAACAATTAGTCCAAGAGCCATTAGGATGTCCCCACCAGGACATACAGTTATTATGGAAGCAGATAAAACAAAATATAAGACTTTTACACCAAAAAGATTAGCTTGGGATGAAATTATTAAACAAACAGATTGGAAATTAGAAAAATTATGCCCTCCAAAACCTTTACATGATAAAAATGAATATGAGATACAACAAATAATACAAGAACTAGATGGTGTAATAATATTAAAATTTAGACAAACTCTCTTAGAACAAAATCAACCCATCATTACTAAGAAAAATCATCACAACCCTAGGATTGAAGAAATTGTTACACCTAGGCCTTCGTCAGCAACTTCAACAAGTAAATTAGTAGGAGTAAATTATGCCACTCTTGTACCAAAACCTGCATATGAAAACACATCAAGTCCACCTAGTTCACCAACACAATCAGAATTATTAGGAAATTATAGTCAAATCAACACAATAGCAAAACCTTTTGAAATTAACAAAGAATTATTAAAACAAGAATTCCTACAAAACTATAATAAAGAAAAAGACAAATTTTCTTTGCAAAATTTAATCCAGAAGAACAAAATACCCTTAGATCTGAATGGTACAATACATAAGAAAAATCAACACAAAATATTTATTTCTTTAATTGGTTAGAAAATAGAAAACATTATCAAAATTTAAGTGAAAAGAAAACTATTTTTGTAACTACTAACGCAACAAAAAATTAGCAAACATCAACCAATAAGACTATTACATCTGTCCATCCAACTTTAGAAGAAATTAAAATAGAACATCAACAAGCAGAAATAATAGCATCACCATTTAAAAAAATTAATAGAATGGATGATGATAAAAAACCACCAACTTTACGAGACATCAAAAATATTCAATATCAAAACAATTACTCTAATCAAATTCTCCACACTATGAGTCAACAAATGAATAAGGTAGAAGATAATAATACACACATAATTACAAAAATTTCAAAAGCCCCCGGGAAGGAGTTAGTACACTTCAGGAAATTCAACACCCCTTTATTCACAAAAATATGTTAAACCATTTTTTGAACCCTTTGACATTCCAAAAGAAGAAATCGTTAAATTCAATAATCACAATACGATTTTAGAAAATATTAGTAAAAGACATAGTGAATTATCATCCTCTAAATCAAACATTAATGTCCTTTCAAACTTTACCCCAATCACATAACAAAATCATAGGAAAAGAAAATGTTCTTATTACAATAATAAAAAGAAAAAGAAAAAATGTTGGAAATGCAAACAAGAAGGACACGATGCTTTTAAATGTCCAACTAAAAGACAAAATAAAAACTTAACGTCAGAATCCCAATATAATCCAACATCAAAAGTATCATTTGAAATGCTGCCCTGTCAATGACCTTTTGCCCCTAAATTATTAATCCTAAGTCAAGACAATTCTAACAAAAACTTTGACAAAAACTTCAATAATTCTTTAATAAGAAACTCTCTAGATATTAAGAGTAAGCCTTTACAAACTTGTAATAATAGTGACCCCTGTAAGCCTTGCTATTGTGCAATGAAATCAATAAATATGATATCAAAATTTAGACCTAAGTCAATAAATGTTATCACCAAATCAAAAGAATTTTTATTAGATATTATTGACAAAATTCAGGATGAAGATATTAAAAGAAAATATTTATTAAAACTTAAAGGATTAATATTATCTAAAGGAAAAGAAAAAGATGTAGATTCTTACAATTTAAAAGACATATTCAAAAGATTTGATAAACCCACACAAGTTACTTTAAGTGATTTGCGAGAAGAAATCAATATTCTGAAAAATCAAGTTAAAGAATTAGAAAACGATAATATTGAAATCAAGACAGATTTATTATGTTTAAAAGCCTCCAAAGAAATTATAGGACAACCATCAACCTCAAAATCAGAATTAAAAATCATAGAAGAAACTGAAGAGGCATTTATTAATGAAATCTCTCGAATTTAATTTCAAAAATGGAATGTTTACATTAGGATCAATATCAATCAAGAGTTAGATCTTATTACACAAGCTTTAGTAGATACAGGAGCAGATCAATATTGCATAAGAGAAGGATTAATTCCAACAAAATATTATGAAAAAACAAAAGAAAAATTATATGGAGCTTATGGTCAAGAATTAAACATTAATTATAAATTATCTAATGCACATGTATGTATACAAAAATTTTGTATTAAAAGTACCTTTATTCTAGCAAAAGATTTAGATCAAGATGAGATATTAGGTACCCCCTTTATTACTCAAATTTACCCTTTTAATGTAACCAATTAAGGAATTATAACCAATATTTTAGGACAAGATGTAATGTTTGAATTCGTAAATCCACCATTAATAAAAGATATTAGTAATTTAAAAAACGTTTCAATATCTAAGATAAATACTATTACTAAAGTAGAGAGTCTAGAAATTGTCCCTACAAAAGAATGGCTCGATTACCACAAAATTTTGGATGCTTGCATTACAAAAACTTGTTTTCAACTTTTTGCATTAAGACTTCAAAAGTTTCAAAATTACATTTTCAATAAAATGCAAAAGTCAAAAAGTTTTTCTAATAGTCTCTCTCATCACAACAACTTTCAGGACACAAAGTTTTTGACAGAAAGTGAGGAAAAGATGGGCACTCCCATCAAACCCAAACACAATCCAAAATCAAAAGCATCGTATGCGATGCTACCACCCCAACAACCTATTACCCCACAAACAAAACCTTCACAATCAAAATCTTTAAAGCCCAATAAACAGAAAACCATTATCACCCAACCAAACTGGTTCACTCTTCTAGATGAAGAATCAGTTTCTACATCACCCCCAAAAGATCACCAACCACCAAAAAATTATCAACAAGCCCTTACAATACCACCATCTTATTCACCTTCTCCGTCAAAACCTACCAACATTAATCCCACTTTTCAATACATTGAGAAAGATATAACTCAATCAATTCACATTATTGAACCCGAATATTGGGGACAAACTATGCAAGAAACCTTATCAAAATTTTTCCCTCCAGATTTTTATTTATTCCTGATGATTTATTAAAAACAAGAACATTTTATGAATTTATTTTAGTTGATACTGATTAAGTAGAAATTACCCATAATCTAGATATGAATAATCCAAATAGAATTGCTTTTTCAAAATACAAAATCAAAAAGGTCTTGAGACTTCAAGATTGGTGCATTGGAATTTATCAAAAACGTCCATTTTCTCAAAACTTTATTCCCCGAGAATTCTCTTATAAAGATTATCAAAAAGCCTGGTTTTATGCTTTCTGTTTAACAAATACAACACACTCTTGGTTTTTTATCTTTGACAAAACTTGTCCAAAAACTTTTCCAAAATGGTTCCAACAATGGTTTAATTTTTTCGGTTTAAATGAACAAATCCTCCCACCTTCAGTTTGGGAAGGATATCAATTATTTGCCAAAAATTTCAACAACAGTGAAGATCCTTTACTTGCATTTTCTAGTAATTTCTTACTTGCCTGGATAATGAGTTGGCAATTTCATATCACTACACCTCCTCCTCCAAAATTCAGACAATTACAAAGAAAATTCTTTATTAAATGGTGGCCTAGTTTTTCCATCCAAAATGTTAGTCACCAGCTGTGCAGATATGGATTTCTCAACACCCTCATATATGTCAGCCTCAACAACAATCAACATTTCTAACACAATAATCAAAACTTCTAGCCGAGCTAGCTTAATGCCAGACCCCATAAGATATGGACAAAATTATTATGGCCATCGGATCTTCCTCTTCTCAAAAGGCAGATTCAGACAACACCAAATCTCCAAGTGATCAAGATGGCATTAATATATAGGATTTATTACAAAGTTATGAATACAACAATTAGTCCAAGAGCCATTAGGATGTCCCCACGAGGACATACAGTTATTATGGAAGCAGATAAAACAAAACATAAAACTTTTACACCAAAAAGATTAGCTTGGGATGAAATTATTAAACAAACAAATTGGAAATTAGAAAAATTATGCCCTCCAAAACCTTTACATGATAAAAATGAATATGAGATACAACAAATAATACAAGAACCAGATGGTACAATAAGATTAAAATTTAGAGAAACTCCCTTAGAACAAAATCAACCCATCATTACTAAGAAAAATCATCACAACCCTAGGATTGAAGAAATTGTTACACCTAGGCCTTCGTCAGCAACTTCAACAAGTAAATTAGTAGGAGTAAATTATGCCCCTCCAGTACCAAAACCTGCATATGAAAACACATCAAGTCCACCTAGTTCACCAACACAATCAGAATTATTAGGAAATTATAGTCAAATCAGCACAATAACAAAACCTTTTGAAATTAACAAACAATTATTAAAACAAGAATTCCTACAAAACTATAATAAAGAAAAAAGACAAATTTTCTTTACAAAATTTAACCCAAAAGAACAAAATACCCTTAGATTTGAATGGTGCAATACACAAGAAAAATAAAAAAAAAATATTTATTTTTTTAATTGGTTAGAAAATAGAAAACATTATCAAAATTTAAGTGAAAAGAAAACTATTTTTGTAACTACTAATGCAACAAAAAATTGGCAAACATCAACCAATAAGACTATTACATATGTCCATCCACCTTTAAAAGAAATTAAAATAGAACATCAACAAGAAAAAATAATAGCATCACCATTTAAAAAAATTAATAGAATAGATGATGATCAAAAACCACCAACTTTACGAGACATCAAAAATACTCAACATCAAAACAATTACTCTAATCAAATTCTCCACACTATGGGTCAACAAATGAATAGGATATAAGATAATACTACACACATAATTACAAAAATTTCAAAAGCCCCCGGGAAGGAGTTAGTAGAAA
This sequence comes from Pistacia atlantica, assembly GCA_026229545.1. Lineage (NCBI taxonomy): Eukaryota > Viridiplantae > Streptophyta > Magnoliopsida > Sapindales > Anacardiaceae > Pistacia > Pistacia atlantica. The sequence continues at coordinate 18,913,614 of CM047897.1, read as the reverse complement.
ATTCAAATTCACATTCAACATACACTTTAGGAAATTCAACATCCCTTTATTCACAAAAGCATGTTAAACCATTTTTTGAATCAGTATCAACTAAAATAAATTCATAAAATGTTCTTGGTTTTAATAAATCATCAGGAATAAAATAAAAATTTGGAGGGAAAATTTTTGATAAGGTTTCTTGCATAGTTTGTCCCCAATATTCGGGTTCAACAATGCAAATTGATTGAGTTATATCTTTCTCAATGTATTGAAAAGTGGGATTAATGTTGGTAGGTTTTGACGGAGAAGGTGAATAAGATGGTGGTATTGTAAGGGCTTGTTGGTAATTTTTTGGTGGGTGGTGATCTTTTGGGGGTGATGAAGAGACGAATTCTTCATCTAGAAGAGTGAACTGATTTGGTTGGGTGATAATGGTTTTCTTTTTATTGGGCTTTGAAGATTTTTATTGTGAAGGTTTTGTTTGTGGGGTAATAGGTTGTTGAGGTGGTAGCATCGCATACGATGCTTTTGATTTTGGATTGTTTTTGGGTTTGATGGGAGTGCCCATCTTTTTCTCACTTTCTCTCAAAAACTCTACGTCCTGAAAGTTGTTGTGATGAGAGAGTCTATTAGAAAAACTTTTTGACTTTTGCATTTTATTGAAAACGTAATTTTGAAACTTTTGATGTCTTAATGCAAAAAGTTGAAAACTTCTTTTTTGATGGTTGAATGATTTTTTTGAGCACCGAGCCAGACTCCAGAATGGAACCTTACTAGACTCTCTTTATTATCTAATTTTTGTTTTAATATCCCACCATAACCTATATCAGAGGCATCAGTTTCTATAATAGGATAGGCTGAGGGATCCAATATACTAAGGCAAGGAAGGAATTTAATTTCTCTAACTACTTGGGTATGAGACTCAGACCATGCAGGAGGATTTTTTCCAAGTCTTTGATATAAGGTTCACATAGTTTTCTAAGGTCTTGGAAAAAATCTGCAAATAATTTTCCTAATGAATTAAGAGACAAAACACAATTACAAAGATTTTTAGGATGTCTAAATTATGTAGCAGATTTTTTCCAAGACCTTAGAAAACTATGTGAACCTTTATATCAAAGACTTAGAAAAAATCCTCCTGCATGGTCTGAGTCTCATACCCAAATCGTTAGGGAAATTAAATTCCTTCCTTGCCTTAGTATATTGAATCCCTCAGCCTATCCTATTATAGAAACTGATGCCTCTGATATAGGTTATGGTGGGATATTGAAACAAAAATTAGATAATAAAGAGAGTCTAGTAAGGTTCCATTCTAGAGTTTGGCTCGGTGCTCAAAAAAATTATTCAACCATCAAAAAAGAAGTTTTATCAATTGTTTTATGCTTTACAAAATATCAAGATGATTTGATCAATAAAGATTTTTGATTCGAACAGATTCTTCCGCATCAAAATTCATTTTTGAAAAAGATGTAAAAAATTTAGTTTCAAAAGAGATTTTCGCGAGATGGCAAGCAATACTGACTTGTTTTGACTTTGAAATTGAACACATAAAAGAACACAATAATTCATTACCTGATTTTCTTTCCTGTGAATTCTTACAAGGAAAGTAAAAGTTGAGTGACAAAGAGCGAGAGAGAGTGAGTGAAAAATGGGCACTCCCATCAAAAGCAATAATTCTCATGAAGAAAAAATATTACCCGATTTTCAAAAATCAAAAATCTTTTTACTATTGTCCAAAATCGTCATCTTTCTCAAAAGAAAAATACTCTTAGAAAATTTCAAAAAAATATTCTTTCAAATGATATTTGGCGAAGAATTCTTTCTGATATCCATATTAATGAGTTTTTGGAATTAAATGGATATCTTAAAAATCCAACACCAATTCAATTAGCCGATGCCTTACCCATTTCTTCAAAAGCTATTAACAAAATTATTCTTAAAACTGAACTCCATGCTAAAAAAGTCCTCATGAAATATAAGGACGAACATCCACAAGAATCATTTAGTATTTGGGATTCTTCTCTTTTTAATAAACCTTCAATATCAACATCTGAAAATAATACTTATATTCAGCAATTAGTCTTAGCTGAGGAGGCTGCTGACTTAGTTGAAGTCGAAGATTATGAAGGTGAAAATGAGTTATTAAATTCTCAAGTTCTAGCCAATCCTCAAAACTCTGAAAACAGTGATTCAGATAATTTTCTTTCGGGCAATTCTCAAGATTCTCAATTTGAAGATGATTAAAGGACAATGACTCAACACTGCCTTTTTCCAATTTTCAAAAGTTACAGATTGATATTCAAGACTTTTGGCAGATGACAATTTTATCCAACCGACTTTATCACTTGTCAGAAGTAAGAAGCAAAATTGTCAACATTATCTCTACAAGAATTGAAGACATCCATCAGACTTATCCTTTTCCAAAGTATACAATTGTCCAGCTCCCCTGACAACAAACAAGATTTTTCAGGAGTCCATTAATAAGCATTATCCTTTGTCTGCCATTTTCAGAGCAAGTCCTCAATAATTCAAGACACGTATCCAAGACAGCTCATCACTTATCAACAACTTTATCTTTTAGTCTATATTGTAATAATGTAACGGATTCAAATGCTTTTGAAATCTGGTTTGTTGTAGCATAAATATGTATTACTTCAGTTGTATCGGTAGAAGTTTTGAGAGTTAAGTTTCAGACAAATATTTGAGAGCAAAACTCTCGTGTACAAATTATCAAAGCAATAAAATTGTAAGTTTTTCTTCATTGCATTCATTATATTATTAGATTTTGTTTACTTTCAATCAATTTACAATATTTTCTTTCTTTGACTTGACTTCAATGCATTTACTTTGCTTTTAATTCATTCATTTACATTGTTTTCTTTCAATTACTTTGTTTTTTAAAGATCCTGCTATATATGGTATCAGAGCCAAGTAGAGTCAATAGAAGTAGTGATTAGAAATTAAAAACAGCACAAAACAACACCCATAAAACGTAGTTACTGTAGCAAATAATGTTCAAAAACACTGTTCACAATACTGTTCACGGTTACTATTCATGCACTGTAGCAGTGCTGTAGATTATTGTTCATCCATGCACTGTTTATTTCTTGATTAATTTAAGGGTTAGATAAATCTAGAAGGTTTTAATCTAGAAGAACTCTATAATTGATTCTAGGTTGCACTTGGTGAGCTTGGAGGGTGCGTTGGTCAGCCGTGTTAGGTGATCCCGTACCTTGGTGGTCCTGTGATTTAGGAGAGAAACTAGAACTTTTAGGTTAGAATTATTTTAGAAATGTCTAATTTCTCAAGGAGATTAGGAAGTAGCAGTAGGAGAGATGATAGTAGTAGCAGTAACGCTGTTAGAATTAATAGTCAACAACAAAGTACAAACAATATAAGAATCTACATCTTTTTGTTTTCCTTCAGATAAAATTAATTCTTTAAGTTTTAATAAATATTCTCTTTTAATATCTTCATCCTGAATTTTGTCAATAATATCTAATAATAATTCTTTTGATTTGGTGATAACATTTATTGACTTAGGTTTAGATTTTGATATCATACTTATTAATTTCATTGCACAGTAGCAAGGCCCCATGCAATCACAATCATCAGAATCTTGTGAAGACTCACTCATTGATTCAGAAGTATTTTCTTCAATTTGATATATCATATCTTCATTATCTGTTTTGTAACTAGAATCTTCTTCAGAGTCTGTTTGAATAATTTTTAATAATTGTTGTTTTAATTCTGAATCTATTTCTAATTTTTTAATTTGATTTTTCATAGGGCACTTTGTTGCATAATGACCTTTTTGTTTACATTTCCAACATGTGATAGGTTTTTTGGGTATTTTCTTGTTAGAAGATCTTTTCTTTTTATAAGGTTTATCATAAGATTTTTGTTCGTATTTATAATCTCTTTTGTAATAAGGTTTTCTATATTGTTTTTGTTTTTTATCTTGCACTTAATAGAGGGAGGTAATATTTTTTCATAATCATATTGACTACAAAATCCACTTAATTCTGTTTTCTTATGTTTTAATTCATTTTTTAATTTTGCTTTTAATTTTAAATCAGTGCAAATTATTAAAGCTTCGTTATTAATAAAACTAATTAAATCTCCATATGTTAAGTCTTCATAAGGTATATTTCCATCATATTTTTTGTATAATGCATTCTTGACAGTTTGACTAAATAATCTAGGTAGACTGTCTAGGAACCTTTCTTTCCAATAGGGTTTCCCACAGTTTGTTCTTATGAATACTTTTTGTAAAAACATATCCTTATACCATCTAAAATCTGCCATGGTTGGACACCTTAAGTTTGATAATATTTCTTGTGATTTTTTCTGAAAGCTTGTGGGGTCTCCTACAGAATTTTTGGTTATTGCATAAATTAATGTAGCTACAACGTCTTCTTCTTCTTGATCATATTTTACTTGACTAGTACCTTCTACTTTGACTTTCCTAGTCTTTCTTGTTGCATGTAATATGTGATGCTTAAGTGATTCTGGTAAATCATTATCCCACTAATTTTTTAACATTCCCGTAAATCCTGAGACTAATATTTTTTCTATTTGATGATCAGTGTTGTCATGTGATTTATGAGCTAATGCTGCCATAGTCATTTCTTGTAAATATTTAATATTTGGTGTTCAACTAATCCGTCTATATTTCATTCATCTATTCCTGTTCCAGTATAGGAAGATCTTGCCATTTGTGTTACATCTTCAAATTGCATATCTGGTAAGGAAGGTCTTGCGTAATCGTTTCGGGTTTTTGGATATTGCATATTATTGCATATCTAATTCATGATTCATATTGGTCCTAATGTAAACATGCCATTTTTGAAATTAAACTCTTGAGATTTCATTAATGAATGATTCTTCTGTTTCTTTAATTTGCAATCCTGATTTTGAGGTTGATGGTTGTCCTATAGTTTCTTTGGAGGCTTTTGACATAATAAATCTGTCTTGATTCCAATATTATCATTTTGTAATTCTTTAATTTGATTTTTCAGAATATTGATCTCTTCTTGTAGATCACTTAGAGTTACTTGTGTGGGTTTGTCTAATCTTTTTAGTATGTCTTTTAAATTGTAAGAATCTACATCTTTTTGTTTTCCTTCAGATAAAATTAATTCTTTAAATTTTAATAAATATTCTCTTTTAATATCTTCATCCTGAATTTTGTCAATAATATCTAGTGGAAATTCTTTTGATTTTGTGATAACATTTATTGACTTAGGTCTAAATTTTGATATCATATTTATTGATTTCATTGCACAGTAGCAAGGCTTACAGGGGGTCACTATTATTACAAGTTTGTAAAGGCTTACTCTTAACGACCTTTTACCCCTAAATTATCAAGCCTAAGTCAAGACAATTCTAACAAAAACTTCAATAATTCTTTAATAAGAAACTCGCTAGATATTAAGAGTAAGCCTTTGCAAACTTGTAATAATAGTGACCCTTGTAAGCCTTGCTACTGTGCAATGAAATCAATAAATATGATATCAAAATCTAAACCTAAGTCAATAAATGTTATCACCAAATCAAAAGAATTTTTATTAGATATTATTGACAAAATTCAGAATGAAGATATTAAAAGAGAATATTTATTAAAACTTAAAGGATTAATTTTATCTGAAGGAAAACAAAAAGATGTAGATTCTTACAATTTAAAAGACATATTCAAAAGATTTGATAAACCCACACAAGTTACTTTAAGTGATTTGCAAGAAGAAATCAATATTTTGAAAAATCAAGTTAAAGAATTACAAAATGATAATATTGGAATCAAGACAGATTTATTATGTTTAAAAGCCTCCAAAGAAACTATAGGACAACCATCAACCTCAAAATCAGAATTAAAAATCATAGAAGAAACTGAAGAAGCATTTATTAATGAAATCTCTCGAATTCAATTTCAAAAATGGCATGTTTACATTAGGATCAATATCAATCATGAATTAGATCTTATTACACAGGCTTTAGTAGACAGTGGAGCAGATCAAAATTGTATAAGAGAAGGATTAATTGCAACAAAATATTATGAAAAAACAACAGAGAAATTATATGGAGCTAATGGTCAACAATTCAACATTAATTATAAATTATCTAATGCACATGTATGTATACAAAATTTTTGTATTAAAAGTACCTTTATTCTAGCAAAAGATTTAGATCAAGATGTGATATTAGGTACCCCCTTTATTACTCAAATTTACCCTTTTAATGTAACCAATAAAGGAATTATAACCAATATTTTAGGACAAGATGTAATGTTTGAATTTGTAAATCCACCACTAATAAAAGATATTCGTAATTTAAAAAACGTTTCAACATTAGACAATTACAAAGAATTCTTTATTAAATGGTGGCCCAGTTTTTCCATCCAAAATGTTAGTCTACTAGCTGTGCAGATGTGGATTTCTCAACACCCTCAGATATGTCAGCCTCAACAACAATCAACATTTCTAACACAAAAATCAAAACTTCTGGCCGAGCTAGCTCAATGCGAGACCCCACAAGATATGGACAAAATTATTATGGCCATCAGATCTTCCACTTCTCAAAAGGTAGATTCAGACAACACCAAATCTCCAAGTGATCAAGATGAAGATGACTATTTTGTCATGTTCCAAAACCAGATCAATTATGAGTTCAATAAAAGACAATAACTCAGCACCCAATGACTCAGCACCGCCTTTTTTCCTATTTTCAAAAATTGCAGCTTGATATTCAAGACTTTTGGCAATGACAAAATTTTATGCAGCCGAATTTATCACTTGTCAGAAGCAAAAAGCAAAATTGTCAACATTATCTTTGCAAGAATTGAAGACATCCACCAGACTTATCCTTTTCCAAAGTATACAATTGTCAAGCTCCCCTGACAACAAACAAGATTTTTCAAGAGTCCATTAATAAGCATTATCCTTTGTCTGCCATTTTAAGAGCAGGTCCTCAATAATTCAAGACACATATCCAAGACAGCTCATCACTTATCAACAACTTTATCTTTTAGTCTATATTGTAATAATGTAACGGATTCAAATGCTTTTGAAATCCGGTTTGTTGTAGTATAAATATGTATTACTTCAGTTGTATCGGTAGAAGTTTTGAGAGTTAAGTTTCAGAAAAAACTTTGAGAGCAAAACTCTCGTGTACAAATTATCAAAGCAATAAAATTGTAAGTTTTTCTTCATTGCATTCATTATATTATTTGACTTTTTTTACTTTCAATCAATTTACAATATTTTCTTTATTTGACTGGACTTCAGTGCATTTACTTTGCTTTTAATTCATTCATTCACATTGTTTTCTTTCAATTACTTTGTTTTTTAAAGATCCTGCTTTATATGGTATCAAAGCCAAGTAGAGTCAATAGAAGTAGTGATTAGAAATTAAAAACTACACAAAACAACAACCATAAAATGTAGTTACTGTAGCAAATAATGTTCAAAAACACTGTTCACAATACTGTTCACTGTTACTATTCATGCTCTGTAGCTGTTGCTGTAGATTACTATTCATCCGTGCACTGTTTATTTCTTGATTAATTTAAGGGTTAGACAAATCTAGAAGGTTTTAATCTAGAAGAACTCTATAATTGATTCTAGGTTGTGCTTGGTCAGCCTGGAGGGTGCGTTGGTCAGCCTGTTAACCGTTGGTCAGCCGTGTTAGGTGGTCCAGGAGGTGGTCCCGTGATCTAGGAGAGAAACTGGAACTTTTAGGTTAGAATTATTTTAGAAATGTCTAATTTCTTAAGGAGATTAGGAAGTAGCAGTAGGCGAGATGATAGTAGTAGCAGTAACGCTATTAGAATTAATAGTCAACAACAAAGTACAAACAATAATCAAGAATTAATGAAGTTTATTAACACTCAAGAAATTAATATTGCAAAATTCGATCAACACTTACATAATTGGAACATACCACCAGTTAAAAAAGACACAATATATCAAATAGGTAGTTTTAAATTTATGTCAGATTACTCTATTAAAACTACAGAAGACACAATAATGATAAACGAAGAAAAGGTTGAAGAAATTCAACTTCTTTCTGAAGAAGCAATACACAAACATGGACAAAACAATTATAAATTTTTACACATAGGATTAGTAGAAGTAGCAGTAAAACCATTATTTAGATTAGGACAAAACATTCCACTATTAGTAATGTTAAGAGACGTGTAACGCCCACATTGAGGTACGTAACTTAACTTATGCCCTTATGCCCTTAGTTGAATTTTGTTAAAGTTATTTTGAGAAAAATGTGAAGAAAACCCCTAAAACTTTCATTAGGAGTAAAATGGTCTTTTCACTCAAAATTAGTTGAAAAATTGGGGAGTGAAAAGAGATAGAATTTCATGGAGAATGCAATGAAAATGAGGGCATTATTGTAATTGACTAAGGGACATAGATGGAATTTCATAGAAAGTGCAAGGGCAAAATGGGAACTAATATATATATATTATTATGTAATAAGAGTTCAAGAGGAGAAACCCTAGCCACTCTATCCCTCCATTCATGCCATTTTCTACTCAAATTCTTCCAAATTTCTTCACTAGATTTCCAAGGAAATTCATAGATTTTGGGTATTTTTGAGTAGATGTTCAATCCTAAGCGTCCAAAGGTAAGATTCTAGCATCAAGATGTGAGATTAAATTTTAAAGTTTTGAATTCTTATGGTTTTATATGCTTAGGGTTTAAGAGGAAAGGGAATTCTATCAAAGAGAGATTATAGTGTTGGAGTTGCTCAAATTCAAGGTAAGCAAATCCTACCCTAAGTATGATTTATGTTAAGATGTGTAGAGAATTTTCTTTATGCATATACATGTGTTATAAGTAGAATTGTTGATGGATTTGGTGTTGAATGATGATTAGAACCTATCCATGAGAGTTTGTGTTGGTGTAGTTGATGCTTGATGCATGTTTGGATGAAATTTGGAGGAATTGAAGTTGCAATTTTGGAGTGTGCATTTTGGGCAGATTTGGTGTTAAATATGGAGGGATTTATTCCCAATTTTTGGTGGCTTAGAAAAGAGATAGAAGTGTAGCCAAATTAGAGTTTGAGTATGCATGCAATTTGTTTGATGAAAATCCTAAGAGAAAACATGTTACCATGGCTGCCTTGTCACATCCGTGACCTTCTGAGTGATATTTGGGTATCTTACAGATTGAACTGGGTTGAGACTTCAACACAAAAGTTGTAACCCTGTCTCTAAGCTTTAAAACGAGACCAAGACCATAGAAATCCAATGTGTATAACTCAAGTTATGCCTTCTTGAATATGACATGTGCAGAATGACTACCTCAAAAATGCTTCAAATTTATTAGTTTATTTCTTCAAGTATGGGAATGTTGTTGGACATATTTGAATTATGAGAAGTGCTTTTGATTGTATGATTATGGGTTGAAGTTTGATTGAAGTTGAAAGAAGTTTGAGTAAACTTTTGGGAGTGTTTTTCCTTGACAGGTTTTGTGATGATACAAGGGAGCTTTGCTCCCATTTTGGATGGTTAAAGAAAGAAGAAGAGTTATAGCTAAAGTAGAATTTATGTTTGCACATTTATTGTTTGATGAAATGCCCAAGAGAAGCATGAGTATGAGTAGAGAACCTTAATTTCATGCAACATTGCATATTTGCATTTCATGAGTGCATCTAAGAAAGAATTATAAGCATGAGCCATCCACATACATTTATTTGCATGTGTGCAATAACTTAAGATAGAATAAAGAATTTCAAAGAATAAAGCACTCTAAGAGTAAAGAGAAAGAAAGAAAAAACACTAGAGAATAAAAGAAAGAAAAGTGTTAAAGAAGAGAAAAGAATAGGTTGTTGCGATGGGGAACCCGTGAGTGACAGAGAAGAATAGTCCCACATACACGCCGCCTTTAGTGAGGCCTCAGAATCAGAAAGAAGTAAGTGTACAGCCTGAAGTGTATGTGGATGAGAACTGTACCAATAGAATTTACCTACATGCACGCCACCTTTAGTGAGCGGCCTCAGAATCAGAAAGAATAGTTGTACAGTCCGATAGAAGTGCATGTAAATGAGGACTGTACGCACTCACATGGCCAGGGTTCCAAATCCATGCCTCAACCGAGTCCGATCAGCATAGAAAGAAAGAACAGAACACACAAAAAAAAAAAAAAGAAAAAGAAAAAAGAATAGAACATAAAAAGAAAGAACAAAATAGAAAGAAAGAAAGAATAGAACAGAACAGAACAGAAAGAAAGAATAGAACACAAAAAGAAAGAACAGAACAGAAAGAAAGAAATAATAGAACAAAAAGAAAGAAAGAAAGAATAGAACACAAAAAGAAAGAACATAACAGAAAGAAAGAAAGAAAGAATAGAACATAGAAAGAAAGAACATAACAGAAAGAAAGAAAGAAAGAATAGAACACAAAAAGAAAGAACGGAACAGAAACAAAAGAAGAAATAGCACACAGAAAGAGAGAACATCATAGAAAGAAAGAAGAGATAGAAGGGTAGCATAGCGGGTTTACTTACTAAGCCATTAGTGCTCACGCCGTTGTTTTCAATGTTTTTTGCAGGTAGTAGATGAGATGCGGTTGCTTGGAATGTCAAGATGCGGAAGGGTCGGGCAACACTGTTGAGCTTCTTGAGAAATTTATTTACACTATGTATAGTTTTGTATATATACAGAAATTTGGGCCCATTATTTTATACTCATCTACATGTATATTTTCGTAATATATATATTTAGTTAATTTTACTGTTTATACTAGCTAGAGAGAGAGTCATTACAAGACGCAAGAAAATTAAACTTCAATAACTCTTTATTAGCTATATTAAATTCTAATTTAGAAAGTGGTCCAGTACATTTTGATTGTTATCCAAACTTTACAGTAGGATTACATGATCCAACAATACTGTCTGCATTAACTATTAATTTAAAAGCTTATAATCTTACTTATCAAGATAAAGCCCAACCAGTAGCATTAATATATAGGATTTATTACAAAGTTATGAATACAACAATTAGTCCAAGAGCCATTAGGATGTCCCCACCCGAACATACAGTTATTATGGAAGCTAACAAAACAAAACATAAAACTTTTACACCAAAAAGATTAGCTTGGGATGAAATTATTAAATAAACAGATTGGAAATTAGAAAAATTATGCCCTCGAAAACCTTTACATGATCAAAATGAATCTGAGATACAACAAATAATACAAGAACCAGATGCTAAAATAAGATTAAAATTTAGAGAAACTCCTTTAGAACAAAATCAACCCATCATTACTAACAGATATCATCACAACCCTAGGATTGAAGAAATTGTTACACCTATGCCTTCCTCAGCAACTTCAACAAGTAAATTAGTAGGAGTCAATTATTGCCCTCCTGTACCAAAACCTGCATATGAAAACACATCAAGTCCACCTAGTTCACCAACACAATCAGAAGTATTAGGAAATTATAGTCAAATCAACACAATAACAAAACCTTTTGAAATTAACAAACAATTATTAAAACAAGAATTCCTACAAAACTATAATAAAGAAAAAAGACAAATTTTCTTTACAAAATTTAATCCATAAGAACAAAATACCCTTAGATCTGAATGGTACAATACACAAGAAAAATCAAAACAAAATATTTATTTCTTTAATTGGTTAGAAAATAGAAAACATTATCAAAATTTAAGTGAAAAGAAAACTATTTTTGTAACTACTAATGCAACAAAAAATTGGCAAACATCAACCAATAAGACTATTACATCTGTCCATCCACTTTTAGAAGAAATTAAAATAGAACATCAACAAGCAGAAATAATAGCATCACCATTTAAAAAAATTAATAGAATAGATGATGATCAAAAACCGCCAACTTTACGAGACATCAAAAATATTCAACATCAAAACAATTACTCTAATCAAATTCTCCACACTATGAGTCAACAAATGAATAGGATAGAAGATAATACTAAACACGTAATTACAAAAATTTCAAAAGCCCCTGGGAAGGAGTTAGTAGAAAATTCAAATTCAAATTCAACATACACTTTAGGAAATTCAACACCCCTTTATTCACAAAAATATGTTAAACCATTTTTTGAACCCTTTGACATTCCAAAAGAGGAAATCGTTAAATTCAATAATCACAATAATATTTTAGAAAATATTAGTAAAAAACTTAGTGAATTATCATTCTCCAAATCAAATATTAATGTTCTTACAGAATCCGACCCAATAGAAGAATTAAACAAAAATTTTCAAAACTTAACTATTAATAAAATAAGAAATAATATGAAATATCCAAAAATTCGAAACTATTACCCAAGACCCTCCTTACCAGATATGCAATTTGAAGATGTAACACAAATGGCAAGATCTTCCTATACTGGAACATGAATAGATGAATGGAATATAGACGGCTTATCTAAACACCAAATATTAAATATTTTACAAGAAATGACTATGGCAGCATTAGCTCATAAATCACATGACAACACTGATCAGCAAATAGCAAAAGTATTAATCTTAGGATTTACGGGAATGTTAAAAAATTGGTGGAATAATGATTTACCAAAATCACATAAACATCACATGTTACACGCAACAAAAAAGACTAGGAAAGTCAAAGTAGAAGGCACTAGTCAAGTAGAATATGATCAAGAGGAAGGAGACATTTTAGCTACATTAATTTATGCAATAACCAAAATTTTTGTAGAAGACCCAACAAGCTTTTAGAAAAAATCACAAGAAATATTATCAAACTTAAGGTGTCC
>CM047897.1:18873530-18900767 GCA_026229545.1 Pistacia atlantica | reverse complement strand
TGAGAAGATCTTTTCTTTTTATAAGGTTTATAATAAGATTTTTGTTCGTATTTATAATCTCTTTTGTAATAAGGTTTTCTATATTGTTTTTGTTTTTTATCTTTTTTTTGTACTTAATAGAGGGAGGTAATATTTTTTCATAACCATATTGACTACAAAATCCACTTAATTCTGTTTTCTTATGTTTTAATTCATTTTTTAATTGATAATTTTTTGGAATTAAATATATATCTTAAAAATCCAACACCAATTCAATTAGCCGATGCCTTACCCATTTCTTCAAAAGCTATTAACAAAATTATTCTTGAAACTGAACTCCATGCTAAAAAAGTCCTCATAAAATATAAGGACGAACGTCCACAAGAATCATTTAGTATTTGGGCTTCTTCTCTTTTTAATAAACCTTCAATATCAACATCTGAAAACAATACTTATATTCAGCAATTAGTCTGAGCTGAGGAAGCTGCTGAGAAACTAAAGAACTGAAAAGAAAAATCTGAGAATTTGTTAACTCTATTATTAATTTTCCAAGAGATACACTTTTACAATGACTTATTTCTTTGTATACAAAGAAAGAGAGAGAACAAAATGCTGCAGAATAAACCCAGCTTCAACGATAAACAGAAGAGTAAAGTTACTCTTCTCAAAACGATGTCGTTGCAGTTTTACAAAACTGCCCTCTTTTCAGTCTGGCTAACATTCCCCCTCAAACTGGACTACGGTTGTTGAATACGTCAACATTTTTACTGAATTGCCTTCTAGACTTCCGTTTGTTGTCTTTAGACATTTTCTGCACTTCCTGCTTTTTCTAAAAAAAAAAACTGCATCTACTATCTTTTTTTTACTAACATAAATGGACTACCCCTGCACTTTCCAATTAGACTCATCACCACACCACCAAGTTTCTTCAAACATCCATTATTTACCAATCAATTTACCAACATGACTAGACTGCTTTTACTACTAGCTGCACTTTTTCAACTCTTCTGCACTTTTTAAATTCACCGTCACACTACTAGATTCTACTAACATCCAGCATTAGCATTTCCTACTAACATCCAGCAAATCTTACTAAATTCATCACATTCAACACTTCAACTTCTTCACATTCTGCACTTTTCTCTCTCTTTTTTTTTTTTTTAAATTCACCATCACACTACTAGATTCTACTAACATCTAGCATTAGCATTTCCTATTAATATCCAACAGATCTTACTAAATTCATCACATTCAACACTTCAACTTCTTCACATTCTGCACTTTTTTTAAATTCACCATCACACTACCAGATTCTACCAACATCTAGCATTAACATCTCCTACAATCATCCAGCAGGTCTTACTAAATTCATCACATCACAATCACAATGCTTATCTCTAGTATTCCTATCCTTACATCACAATTATTACCTCAAAACAACTGCAACCAGCACTTCAATTCAATACTTATTTCCAGTATTCACATCCTCATACCACAAACATCAATTCAATACTACAAACAACATTCCGAAACAACAAGAAAAACAGTATTCATATCCACATACCAAAAATACCATCTCAAAAGCAGCAAACCATTAGTGGCTCAAACACAACACTTCTTTTGATGCTTCTGCATACGGTTAGCAGCATTCATCAACATACCACTAACACCATCACAAAACACCAACACAATGGGAGTTTAACACACAGCAGATTTTCTGATGCTTCTGCATTCAATGTTAGCAGAATGTTATACTGCATTCGAGATTCAAGATGATCCTGAATTATTGTCAACTATAGCCTCTGAATGTGGAATCTCAACAACACAAAGTTTGTGTTTCAAATCCTGAAACTGACTAATGGAAAGTGCTTTTGTCAAAATATCAGCAATTTGAAGCTTGGTGGGAACATATTGCACAATAACCTTTTTTGCAAGAACTTGGTCACATATATAGTGAGTATCAATCTCAATATGTTTTGTTCTTGCGTGAAAAACTAGATTTGATGCCAAAGCTCCAGCACTCACATTGTCACACCAAATGACAGGACAAATGTTTAAAAACACCCCTATTTCAGAAAATAAACTATCCAACCAGGCCAATTCAGTTGTTGTTTGGGCTAGTGCTCTGTATTCAACCTCTATAGAGGATAATGCCACCACTTTTTGCTTACGAGAACTCCATTGAACTAGATTAGGACCTAGATACACACAATATCCACTAGTGGACCGTCGATCATCTAAATTACCTCCCCAATCTGCATCTGTATAGCATTCAACATTAAGGGAGACTGTTGGTCTAAACAGCAGACCATGGAATTGAGTACCTTTAAGATACCTTAGGACTCTCTTACACACCTGCCATTGGAGCTCAGTAGGAGCCTGAAGATACTGACTAAGTTTGTTTACTGTAAAACTGATATCAAGCCTGGTTAAGGTGACATATTGTAGAGCTCCAATAGTGCTTCTATAGAGGTTGGGGTCTTTAAATAACTCACTATTTGCTACAAATAATTTGGTACCTGCTGCCATGGGAGTAGGACAGACATGTGCCTCTTGCATCTTAGTTTTGACAAGCAAATCATGGACATATTTAGTTTGTTTTAAGTGCAGACCCATAGCTGACCTGGTTGCTTCTAAGCCCAAAAAATATATGGCAGGCCCAAAAGATTTCAAGGTAAATTGACTGTTTAAATCATGAACAAGCTGCTGAATTCTAGGTGAACTTGAACCAGTTATTAATATGTCATCTACCTATATGAGAACATATAAAACTTGAGAGTTTTCCTTGAGAATGAACAAGTTGGAATCAGATATTGAATTCTGAAATCCCTTATGAACCAAAGCTTGTTTCAGTTTGTCAAACCAGGCCCGTGGGGCTTGTTTAAGACCATAGAGAGCCTTGTTAAGTTTACAAACATGGGAAGATAAGTGAGGAACCTCAAACCCTTCTGGTTGTCTCATATAGACTGTTTCATTCAAATGACCATTAAGGAAGGCATTGTTCACATCCACTTGTTGAATATCCCAACCATAAGTGACAGCTAATGTGAAAATGATTCGAATGGTTGCTAGTTTAACAACAGGGCTAAAAGTATCAAAATAATTTAAGCCAGGAGTTCGTTGAAATCCTTCAGCAACTAGTCTAGCCTTATACTTCTAAAAAGATCCATCAGCATGAAACTTAATTCGAAACACCCACTTATTACCAACTATGTTCATATCAGAATGCGAGGGACTAAACTCCAAGTTTTATTCCTAATAAGGGCATCAAACTCATCTTGCATGGTCTTTTTCCACTCATCACAAGCAAGAGCTTTAGTCACAATACCAAGTTCAGGTTTAACAGGTGAGGACTTGACCAGGGTAAGGGCAGTTGAGATTGAGTTGCTGGTTTGGTTTGTGGGTTCAAAGTTAGAGGCTATAGTCACTATAACAGATTGGTTTGTGGGTTGATTATGGTTGAAAGAAGTAGCAAGGGCAGGTATTTCATTCACTAGAACAGATTCTGATGGAATGGGTAAAGTTCTGGTTTTGGATCTGGTGAGCATAGGATGTGTATTAGTGATCAGAGATTGAGTGATAGGCTGATTATAAGGGGCTGATGAAAAGGATTCAGGTGCATAGGTAGGAATTTCAGTTTGAAGACACTGTGATGGAGTTAAGTCAACAACAAAAGAGTGATCAGTGCGTGTCTGGGCTGATTGTGTATAATCTGAAGGTATAGAAGGCTTTTGAATCGTGGAATTGGGAAGATGATAGCAAGATAGATCTATTTCTAGTGGAAATGTATGTGGAATAGAAGATGGAATAGGAGTAGGTAATAAGGAAGTATAAGTATCAGGGTTGTTAGATGGAGTATTTGAAAGTGAGGTACTGATTTTAGAAGATGGTTTAGGAATAGATGGACTAGGTATAGATTTATCAATGTCCTGCAATGAGGAACTAGGAGCTGACTTGTTAGTAATGAGGGAAGGATTAGGAACAGAACAGTCCACTGCAGAGGAGGCTTTGCTGGTTGTACCATTAGAAAAGGGAATAGAAACAAAAGGAAAACAAGTAGAGGAACTAGGAGGGACTACTGCTTTGAGTAAAGAGGAACAGGAACTAGACGAATATTGACTAAAACCAGTAGCAAAAGGGAACTCCAATTCATTGAACTGAACATTAGGAGTAATGACAATTTTTCCCTCTAAACTAAGACATTTGTAACCTGTATGACTTACACTATAACCCAGAAAAACACATTTAGAAGAATGGAAATTCAACTTGTGTTTTTGGAAATCTCTCAAGAATGGAAAACAAGCACAACCAAAAAATTTTAACTCAAAATATACAGGAGGTCTACTGTACATAACCTGATATGGGGACAAAAAATTCAAAATTGAGGTAGGCATTCGATTAATAAGAAACACAGCAGTATCAAATGCACACCACCAAAAATGTAAAGGCATGGATGCATGGGCTAGTAAGGTCAGGCCTATTTCGGCTATATGTCTATGTTTCCTCTCACTTCTCCCATTTTGTTGGTGGACATAGGCACAAGAATGCCTAAGCTAGATTCCAGCAATGGTAAGATAAGGTATTAGACCCCTATACTCTCCTCCTTGGTCAGACTATAAGATTTTGAGTTTATAGCCAAGTTGTCTCTCAACTAAATGGTGAAATTTGATGAAAGTGGACTGAACTTCAGCTTTGGTTCTCAAGGGAAACATCCAAGTGAACCTACTGTAGTCATCAATGAAATGAATGTAGTATTTAAAACCTTCTAAGGAAGCTACTGGTGTTGGTCCCCAAATGTCACTATGAACTATTTCAAGTAGCTGTGTAGCTCTGGAGGTTGAACTAGGAAAGTGATTTCTATGTAGTTTTCCTAGTTTACATGCATCACAAAAACCTAATGATGAAACAGGTTCTGAAGTTCGAGGATGAATATGAGGTAAGATTTTACTTAATACATCAGCATGAGGGTGGCCTAAACGATTATCCTAGAGGGATAGGGCATTGTTCCTAGTATTACTAGCCTGAAAAACTGTAGGATGATTTGTTATAGGATGATTGTGGTATGTGTCAGATTGTCTAATTGTAGCATTATGAACAAGAGATTTAGGCATAGCAGAATTTTCATCAACATGAACCACAGAACCAGGATTTGCACCAGCAGCAACCATAGAAGCAGAATGTGCATTATCATTCAACACAGAAGCAGAATTTACATTAACATCAACCATAAAATTTTCAACAACATTAAACATAGAAGCAGGATTTGCAATAGAAGCAATATGCGGAACAGAATCAGAATCAGATTTGTTCAAACTAGGATAATCATCAAAAGCAAGAGTATTATCAGAAATTATGTCAGAACTATCAACCAAATCAGAGATGTTATTATTATTTGCAGGAATATCAGAAATAGCAGCAGTAGAAACAAACATTCCAGATGTAGAATTAACAGAGTTTAAACCAGAGTGTTCCAAACATTGTGTCTTATTAATGAAATCAGGAGTACAATCATTTGCATATGAGACAGGACTTTGAGTACTACAAAATAATTGTGGATCTTGTAGCCTATGATTGTGATTAACAACAGCATTTATTGGACTGCTAGTCAGTATATTACAGTTGGCATTAGCATCTTGAAAATCATTCAGAGAACTAACAGACTGGGGCAAACTACAACTATACTGACTATTAGTACCTACTGACTATTAGTACCTACTGACTTATTTGAAACCAAAGTATTACAAAACCTAGAACTCAAAGCAACTGACTTTTCTAGACCACCAGAAGTGTAACCAGAGGAGAAGCAAAAAGGTATGTGCAATTGGTACGAATCACCGCCTTAAGTCCTCCCCTCGCAACACCGCCTTGGTAGCCTTGTCCTTAACAACACAACAATCAGAGTCAAATTCCACAGTTACTTGATTATCTTTAGTGAATCTAGAAATACTAAGTAGATTTTTAGTTATTCTAGGAACACACAACACATTGCGCAAATGTAAGCACTTAGAATGAAATGAATTGGGAAATAAAGTGGAGCCTATATGAGATATATGGAGAGACTCACCGTTACCAACTTGTAGTTGCTCAACTCCATCATAGGTTTTGCTGGAAATTAGTTGAGTAGGATCAGGAGTAACATGGTCAGTAGCTCCTGAATCCATGTACCAAGTTGGATCAACAGGAGCAGTAACTGGGACAGTCATGTGTGTTTGAGGATAATGGTTTGAGGAAAGTGACTAGTTAGACACAAGAAAAGCTTGGTTAGGAGCTTAGTTGGGAATTGCATTTTGGTAGGAACTTTGCTGACTAGGGGCATAAAACCCTTGCTGTTGATGAGTAAAAGATGGTTTGCCTTGCAGATTGGTATGCTGTTGTTAACTGTGCAAGTTGGAGTTTATAGTGGGCTGGGATGATGAATCATAGGATCCATTAGCGAGAACAATAACATGCTGAATTCCAGAATAAGAACTATACGGACTGCCAGTGTTATAATGCTACTGATTTCCAAACTGAGATCCATAAAATCCATTGTAAAAAGCTGGACCAAAACCACCTTGTCCTGGCATGTTACTTTGAGGAGGTATACCAGTGTAAGTGGAGTTGTAGTGGTGATAACAGTGAGCTACTGTATGGCCAATTTTGCTGCAAACTTGAGAAATAGGCGTGCCTCTGCCATTACTTCTTCCTCTGCCTCTCCCAAATACAGGTCTGTATGAAGAGTAAAAGTGGCTTGAATTTCCACCAAAATGTCCAAAGTTTGATCCAGGATCATTTGAGCTGAACTGAAGGTAATTCTGAGATCTTATGGGAGGATTTGGTAAGCCTTGTGGTTGAGACTGACTATGTGTGACCGAACCAGAAGTAACAGTAGGTGCAGAGGAAACCTTAGAAGTGATAGGCACCAAATTTTGACCACTTGAATTCTCAAGAGAAGCTACATTAACCGAACCTCCATGAAACTCTATAGAGTTAAACCTATCAAGCCACAACTCATATTTCTGCAACAAAAACTGAGCCTCTTGCAAAGTAATTGGATCAACCTTAGACTCTACCCTAGAGGTCAGATTAACAATAACAGCATCAAATTCTAGACCTAAACTGTCTAAGATATGTTAAAGAAGATCTTCATCTAAGATCAGTTGACCACTCGTAGATAGACTTTCAGCAATGCCTTTCATTTTCTTAACGTACTCATGAATATTCAAATTGCCTTTTTGAGTTATCTGAAGCAAATTCTTCAAATGTAAGGCTCTGGCCTTTGACTCAATTACAAATTCAGCTTCTAGTTTAAACCACACTTCAGAGGCAAACTGACATTTTTCAACAAGAGTGAACATGCACTCAGAAATTGAAGCGAGAAGCCAAGTAACAAGGAATTTGTCAGTTCGTTTCCAAGTTACATAAGCTGGATTCAGCTTTTTTTTAGCTAGGGTTTCAAATGATTTACTATCACTCAACTCAATTGAACGAGAAACAGAGCTAATAAAGGGAGTTGGATAGGGAACTAAACCTGTCAAATGTTCTTCGAGTTCATGAGCTCCTACAACGAAAAGGACTTGCGATCGCCATAATCGATAATTATTAGTGTAGCTGTCTCTTGTCAGTTTGGGAGTGATGACTTGAAGACTTGACGAAAAACCTGAGAGCTGAGGATTCGTTGAAACACTCTGCATTTTCTCCATTGACGTCAAAAAAAACGAAAATCACTTGTTCAGATCGTTGTCATTGACGCTTGTCTCAGGCTCTGATACCATGAGAAACTAAAGAACTGAAAAGAAAAATCTAAGAATTCATGAACTCTATTATTAATTTTCTAAGAGATACACTTTTACAATGACTCGTTTCTTTATATACAAAGAAAGAGAGAGAACAAAATGCTGCAAAATAAACCCAGCTTCAACGATAAACAGAAGAGTAAAGTTACTCTTCTCAAAACAACGCCGTTGCTTATTTTGTGGAGTTGTAGTTTTACAAAACTGCCCTTTTTTCAGTCTGGCTAACAGCTGCTGACTTAGTTGGAGTCGAAGATTATGAAGGTGAAAATGAGTTATTAAATTCTCAAGTTCTAGCCAATCCTCAAAACTCTGAAGATAGTGATTCAGATAATTTTCTTTCGGGCGATTCTCAACATTCTCATTTTGAAGATGACTAAAGGACAATAACTCAGCACCGCCTTTTTCCAATTTTCAAAAGTTACAGATTGATATTCAAGACTTTTGGCAGATGACAAAATTTTATCCAGCCGACTTTATCACTTGTCAGAAGTAAGAAGCAAAATTGTCAACATTATCTCTGCAAGAATTGAAGACATCCATCAAACTTATCCTTTTCCAAAGTATACTATTGTCAAGCTCCCCTGACAACAAACAAGATTTTTCAAGAGTTCATTAATAAGCATTATCCTTTGTCTGCCATTTTCAGAGCAGGTCCTCAATAATTCAAGACACGTATCCAAGACAGCTCATCACTTATCAACAACTTTATCTTTTAGTCTATATTGTAATAATGTAACGGATTCAAATGCCTTTGAAATCCGGTTTGTCATAGTATAAATATGTATTACTTCAGTTGTATTGATAGAAGTTTTGAGAGTTAAGTTTCAGACAAAACTTTGAGAGCAAAACTCTCGTGTACAAATTATCAAAGGTATAAAATTGTAAGTTTTTCTTCATTGCATTCATTATATTATGTGACTTTGTTTACTTTCAATCAATTTACAATATTTTCTTTATTTGACTTGATTTCAATGCATTTACCTTGCTTTTAATTCATTCATTTATGTTGTTTTCTTTCAATTACTTTGTTTTTTAAAGATCCTGCTATATATGGTATCAGAGCCACGTAGAGTCAATAGAAGTAGTGATTAGAAATTAAAAACTGCACAAAACAACACCCATAAAACGTAGTTACTGTAGCAAATACTGTTCATAAATACTATTCATCCACTATTATTCGCATATCGTATCGCTTGTAGATTACTGTTCATCCGTGCATTGTTTATTTCTTGATTAATTTAAGGGTTAGATAAATCTAGAAGGTTTTAATCTAGAAGAACTCTAGAATTGATTTTAGGTTGCGCTTGGTCAGCCTGGAGCGTGCATTGGTTAGCCTGTTAACCGTTGGTCAGCCGTGTTAGGTGGTCCCGGAGGTGGTCCCGTGATCTAGGAGAGAAACTGGAACTTTTAGGTTAGAATTATTTTAGAAATGTCTAATTTCTTAAGGAGATTAGGAAGTAGTAGTAGGCGAGATGATAGTAGTAGCAGTAACGCTATTAGAATTAATAGTCAACAATAAAGGATAAACAATAATCAAGAATTAATGAAGTCTATTAACACTCAAGAAATTAATATGGCAAAAATCGATCAACACTTACATAACTGGAACATACCACCAGTTAAAAAAGACACAATATATCAAATAGGTAGTTTTGAATTTATGTCAGATTACTCCATTAAAACTACAGAAGACACAATAATGATAACCGAAGAAAGGGTTGAAGAAATTCAACTTCTTTCTGAAAAAGCAATACACAAACACAGACAAAACAATTATAAATTTTTACACATAGGATTAGTACAAGTAGCAGTAAAACCATTATTTAGATTAGGACAAAACATTCCAATATTAGTAATGTTGAAAAACGTCAATAATGGCCGATCAAACTTCTTTTACTTCTTCTTTTGACAGATCTGAAACTAACCCAAACCCAAAACCTTCCACTTGCTCAACAAATCGCAGCAATTCCTCTAGTTTTTCGTCATCAAAACTTCCAATTATCTCACCCAAGCTGACGAGAGATAATCACAGGTTTTGGAAGTCTCAAATAATCTTTGCTATTGGCTCGCACGATCTTGAGGAACATCTCACTTGTTTGGTTTCTTGCCCAGCTCCTTTTGTTAGAGTTCAATCAGAAACTGAGGTAATCAAGAAACCTAATCCTGAGTATGCTTTGTAGAAGAAAACTGATAAACTTCTAGTTAGCTGGTTGTTGTCTTTGATTTCAGAATCAATGTTTACTGTAATTGCTAAATGTCAACATGCTATTGAAATCTGGATAACACTAGAAAAGGAATTCCTTATTGAATCTAGAGCCAAAACATTACATGTTAAAAGCTTGTTACAAAATACTAAGAAGGATAGTCTTAGCATGCATGCCCATTTTCTTAAGATGAAAGAATTTGTTGAGAATCTGACTTCTAGTGAGGTTAGTGTTACGGATGAGGAACTACTAAATTATATATTAGATGGTCTTGACTCAGATTATGATGCTGCTATAGTCAATATAACCTCAAGGTTAGAGTCTAGACTAGAACCAATCTCTATTCAAGAAGCTCAAATTATCCTGCAAAAATTTGAGCTAAGATTGGAAAAGGAAAATTCTGTGCTGAATTCAGTTATCCATAATGAGTTCCATGGAGTCTCAACTAATATTGCCAATCTTCCTATAGACACCAGTAATAAAAAATCTCAATTACCTCAGGATACTCAAAAACTTGTTGGAAAACTTCAGTATAATACCCTACCTCAAAGTGATTAGCTTCATAGTTTCCCTTCACCATATGCCCCACCTACTCAAAATCAAACCATGTCTACACCCGGATATGCTCAGAACTCATATTATAGTCAACAGTTTCATAGTGGTTATTCTGGTGGTAGAGGTAGAGGTAGAGGTAGGACTGGAGGAAGAAACAAATTTGTTTGCCAAGTTTGTGGAAAAATTGGGCATCTTGCTCTAAACTGTTACCATAGGTTTGATGTTCACTTTACAGGACAACATTCTCCCTCTCCTAGTTTTACAAACAGTTCACCTAACTTCATACATAACACTGGTCCTGCTAATATTGTGGATTTTCCAGATCGCATGAGTTTAGCCAAAACAACTACTCACTCGCAGCTCATCATACTTACTCACGAAATGCTAATCTTGGACCTTTAGTACAATCCTCCAGAAATCCATTTCCTCAACACACCATAGTGTCACATACACCCACTCCTAATATTGGTTCTCCATCTAGTACAGGTCCTACAGGAGGGTAGAACCAGGCCTTCATAACACAATCACAGCCTTATTTACCTACCCTCGCAGCTATACCTCGACAAGGGACCGGTCCCTTGCGGGCCCAGGCTTGGGCCCATTTGGGGACTCGGGTCCCAAATGGGACCCTGCTCTCGCTGGGCCTAGGGACCGGATCCCTGGCCCCGTGCCCATGAGAAAAATCAGGGACCCTGGACCTGTGCCTTGGGTGGAGGGTGGTGGACCGGTCCCATGGGGTTTGGAAAATTTTATTTTCCCCCTCAATTTTTTTTATATTTTGGGGGCAAAAAGAAATTTTATAGGGGGTTTTTAGTATTTTTTAGGGGTTGATTAATATGTTTCTAAAAATTTAATTAATTTTAAAAATAATAAATTAATAGTTAATTTTAATTTTTAACATAAATATAATATTCACATTTCACACATTCACGCTTCACAAATAAACAATTAAATAAATTTTTTTATTAAATTATTCATCTTCAATTTCATTGTCAACACTAGTTACATTATTCAAATCTGTATTCCTAAAGAGTTCGAGTAGTTCGGGATCTTCAGGTTGCTGTTGTAGTCTTCTTTCTCTATGAGTCCAACCCCGTAAACACGTTATCACTTCAATCATCTCATCGGTTAAAGAACATCTTCTGTCTTCAACAATCCGACCACTCGTTGAAAATGTTGACTCGGATGCAATTGTAGAAACCGGCACAGATAAAATGTCATGTGCCATTTGGGATATAATGGGGAATTGACTTTCTTGTTGGTTCCACCATTGAAGAATATCCATGTCAAGTTGCTCCTTCATCGTCATAAAGGTCAAGTCCACCTGTAGGTAGCGAGTCATCTCATTTGGTCTATGTATGTACGAGCTGGAGCTAGAGCTAGAGTTGGAGCTTCCGCCACGTCCCACATACGCCCACTTGCTCGATCCTTGAGGGGGGGCTACATCAAGGTCCTGATCGCCTCTCCTAGACGTTCCACTTCCACTTCCACTTCTACTTCCATTGTATCTGTTCTCATATAAAGAAAAAAGCCTATCCAATTTGTGTTTAAAGTCACTCAAATAAGACGTATAATCATGTCCTAAATAATGGCCTCACTCAGTAATCACACCGTTAACTACGGATAATTTAAACCTAGGATCTAGAAAAAGGCCTAATCCATATAAGAATGGAATATCTAACCAATATCTCTTATATTTTTCTTCCATACTTGAAACAATTTCACTAAAAATGTTATCATGTCTATATTGATCAAAAGTTTTAGCAATTTGAACTAAAATATCTAACACTAAATTAGTAGTTGGATAATAAATACCACTTAATGTATTAGTAGCATCATAAAAAATTTTAAGAAATGAATAAAAAAGTTCACAAACCGCCCAATCATCATAGTTGACAACTTCCTCTGGATAGTTCTTCCGGTTGACGAAATCTGTAATTTGTCTCGCGGTTGGCAAAGCTTTTTCCAACATCAAGTAGGTAGAGTTCCAACGGATAGGCATGTCTGTACATAACTTCAAAGGTCGAACCGGTGGGTCCTCTTGCTTACAATATTTGACGTACTCCTGCCATCTTTTATTGCTACCGCCGACGATAAATCCGATAGCTCTACTCACCCTCTCAATCTTTGAATGTATAGCATCTAAACCTGCTTTAACTATCAAATTGATGATGTGACAAGCACATCTCTGGTGATAAAATTTGCCTTCACCAAGCGGATCCAATTTCTTTTCAAATAAAGATATTGTCGCGGTGTTAGCAGCTGCATTATCAAGCGTTAGCACTACAACTCTATCAGTTAATAAATATTCTTGCAAAACTTCAAGAATCATAAAATAAATAGTTTCAGCACTATGTTTTTCATATAATGGTTTAAAACCTATCAATTTTTGTTGTAAACCCCAATTATGATGTAAGAAATGTACTGTAATAGTTAAAAAATCGGTTTTTGATCTACAAGCCCATATGTATGATGTAAGTGCAATAGATATATTCCTAAAATTTTGAAATTCATTTTTAAGTTTATTATTTATTTTGTTATAAAGTTTTAGTATATCTCTTCTACTTGTAGTTCTACTAACAGGGGTATGTGCTGGACAAAATGCAGTTTTAACCATATTAACAAAAAAAGGATTTTCAGATAAACAAATGGGAGAGTCCGTAGCAACTATATATCTTGCTATTTCCTCTCGTGCAACATGTGTATTGTATTTCCATGTTGAGAGAGTTGAGGATTGTGGATTAAAATTAAGTTGAGTTTGAATTTGTCTACCTGATCCGCTTGAAGATGCATTTATTTGGGATGCTTCTTCTCTACGTGTGGTCGCATCGTCAAAGTCCCCTTCTCAGCCCCAATAATGGTTCCACATAAATTACATATCCCACACGATTCTTCCCCCTCCCCATTTGTCTTTGGTCGTTTTGATTTGGTGAAGTATCGCCAGACATCGGACACGACCCTCTTTGACGCTCGGGGGGGTTGGGCTATGCCCATGCCCGTTGACTCGCAGCTCACATATGTTTGGCTACACCTCGTCCCTGCCGAATGTGGTTGTGGAATTACAACTGCATCCTCTGGAGGAAATGGTGAAAATGGATTGAAGGCTTCAATTTCTTCGGTGGATGAAACGTAAAACTCATTTGGGGAAGACATTATAAATTTATGATAAAATAATAAATAATTAAAATGAAAAGAAATTAAATAATAATATGAAATTATGATGATATTGAAAAATAGAAAAAAATTTGAATAATATAAATAAATTATAAATATAAATTGATAAGAAATTGATTGGAGATTTGGAGTAGAGAGATTGAGAGAATGAAAGAATGAGAGATTGATTGGTGTGAAAAAAATTAAAGGTTTTAGGGTTATTTATAGTGTAGTTATGGGGGAAATGAAAAAAAAGTTATATTATATAAAGTAATCATTGGTGTCATCAGCCATACTGCTAGTACCAACGGTTAATTTTATTTTTTTTAATAAATTTTGTAAAATTTCATTTTAGTCCTTGAATTTATACTTATTTTAGGGGGTTTGATGTAATTTTACAAAGGATTAAATTGATAAAAGACAAAAAAAGTTTGGGCCCAGGCCTGGGACCGGGCCCTCCTCCTTAGGCCTGGTCCCGTTTTGGGACCAGGCCTCCTAGGATCGATCCTAGGACCGGTTTTTGGAGCTGGGCTTTTGGGCCCGGTCCCAAATGCCCAGCTCTACCCGCAGCAATCAACTATATAGCTACACCCTCTACTGTTCAAGATGCTACGTGGTACATGGATTCTGGAGCTACAGACCATGTGACCTCTGACTTTGCACAGTTGATTGCAAGCTTTTGACCTCGACGCTACCGATTGCAAGCTGGTGAGCAGCTCCAAGTGGGTAATGGTGAGTTATTATCTATTTCTCATATTGGCTCAACTGTTTTACCTACTGCTTTCCAGCCTTTACATCTTACGAATGTGTTATGTGTACCTACTATTACCAAAAACTTGCTTAGTGTGTCTAAGTTGACTAGGGATAATCCTGTGTTTATTGAGTTTTATACTAACTGTTGTGTGGTTAAGGACATAAACTCCAGGACAATTCTGCTTCAAAGGGTACTTAAGGCTGGTCTGTATCAACTTCAGGTTCCAGCTCAGTTATCTTTTCACTCCTCTCCAAGCTTGGCTGCCTCTTTTAATTCCAAGCTTGCTAATAAGCCTGATGTTTTTTTGTCTACTCAGCTTACTAAGTCCAATAGTGTTACTTCAAATAATAAGTCTGTTTTAGATCCTATTTCAAATATGTTCAGTTCAAATTGTAATACTTAGTTTACTCATTTGAATAATGCATGCACTGAAACATTAATGACTAGCAATGTATCCAATTCTGATGTTGTAACTGTACTCAATAAAGTTCATATTTTTGAATCATTTCCTATTCAAAAAACTGATATTATGTTGTGGCACAATAGATTAGGACATCCTAACATTTCAATTCTCACTAAAATCCTTAAAGACTTGAATCTACCATATTCAGTCACAAATTCTGTTTCCTTCTATCTAGCCTGCCAGTATGGTAAATTACACCAGACAGTGTATCCTAGGTCTACCTTTCAAGCTCTTAAGCCACTTGATATAGTGTACTATGACCTTTGGGGACCTTCTCCAATACCTACACCTGAAGGTTTCAAATACTACATACAATTTTTAGATGACCACAGTAAGTTTAAATGGATTTTTCCATTAAAAGCTAAGTCTAAAACCTATACATTGTTTACACAATTTCATAAGTTAGTTGAATGACAGTTTGACACTACTCTCAAATATGTTCAAACTGAATAGGGTGGGGAATATCAAAATCTAGTACCTTACTTTAAAACTCATGGAATCCACTTTAGGCACCCTTGCCCTCACACTCATCAACAAAATGGAAGGGTTGAGAGGAAACATAGACAAATTGTAGAACAAGGCTTGACTTTACTTGCCCAAGCTAGTATGCCTCTCAAATTTTGGTGGCATGCTTTCCAAACTGCCACATATCTCACAAATAGGCTGCCTTCACCAGTGTTGTCTAATCAGTCACCTTTTCAGATATTGTTTCACAAGAATCCCAATTATTCAGATATTAAAGTGTTTGGTTGTGCTGTATATCCCTTTCTTAGACCATATAGCTCACACAAATTCAATTTCCGTACTTCCAAATGCACTTTCATTAGCTATAGTTTGCATCATAAAGGTTACAAATGCTTAGATGTTTCTGGCAGGATCTACATTTGCAAAAGTGCTAAATTTGATGAACTTGATTTTCCTTTCAAACATCCCAGCCTTGTTATTGTTCCCACTTCTTCTAGTAACTCATCAAATTCTCCTATTTTAAATATTGGCGTGTACCTCTTCCACCCTTAAACTCGTCTCACAAACAGCCCACTAACTCTATGTCCTCTGGTTGTCTTGCCACACAATGTTAGTCTAATTCTCAGTCAACATCCTCACTTGAATCCATATCTCAGATTTTATCTTCCCCTGCAGCCAAAATAACATAACATCAAACAGCCCCTCCCTAAACAGCACCAAACACAGCCCCAAACACAGCAGATCTTACCTTCCCCTGCATCCAAAACAGAACACCAAACACAACCCCAAACACAACAGGTTTTACCTTTCTCTGCATCCAAAACAGAGCACCAAACACAACCCCAAACACAGCCCATACCTTCACCAATATCTCTCCCATCAAATACTTCATTTGATACTATTCCACTGGTAGTTGAGTTATCTTATCCACAGTAGTTGTCCTCGGTAGAAAACATTCATCCCATGATCACTTGGTCCAAAGCTAGGGCACACAACACAGCTTTAGTAACCTCCTCCTATCTGGATTTTAAGGAACCAACTACAGTTACAAAGTCTCTTTCTCATCCATCTTGGAAAGCTGCAATGCAAGCTGAATTTGATGCCCTGATGGCTAACCATACCTGGGAATTAATTCCAGTCACTTCAGATATACATATTGTAGCTTGTAAGTGGGTGTTTAAGGTTAAACATAATCCTGATGGCACTATTCAGAGGTTTAAAGCAAGGTTGGTAGCTAAAGGGTTTCAACAAACACCTAGGATTGATTACCTAGAAACCTTTAGTCCTGTTGTAAAATCCGCTACCATTAGAGTAATCATGAGTTTGGTTGTGAGTTATGGTTGGGATATTCAGCAAGTGGATGTTAATAATGCATTCCTAAATGGTGATCTTACGAAGCAAGTGTATATGGTTCAGCCTAAAGGGTTTGCTAGCTCAAAGTTTCCACATCATGTATGTCATTTAACCAAGGCTTTATATGGTCTTAAATAGGCCCCTAGGGCCTGGTTTGATAAGTTGAAAAGGCAGTTCTTGAATGGGGTTTTGTTCACTCAATTGCTGATCCTAGCATGTTTATTTACCAAAATAAGAACACCATTATGTACGTGTTAGTCTATGTGGATGACATTCTACTTACCGGTAATGATCCTCAATTGGTTCAAGAAACTGTTCAACACCTGAATATGCCTTGAAAACATTAGGGTCTTTAAAATATTTTCTTGGTTTTGAAGTTTCGCGAGATGAATTTGGTCTCCATATGAGTCAAGAAAAGTATGCTAAGGATCTCTTGGTTAAGACCAATATGATTGACTGCAATCCATGTTTTACACCTATGTCAGTTGGTGCTAAACTCTCCTTGGATGATAGTGAATCCTATGAAAATCCAGCCCTATACAGGAGCACTATTGGTGCTCTCCAAGATCGACTTTGTCCAGACAGATATATCTTATGCAAGAACAAATTGAGCCAATTTTTTAAGGCTC
Organism: Pistacia atlantica; assembly: GCA_026229545.1. Classification (NCBI taxonomy): domain Eukaryota; kingdom Viridiplantae; phylum Streptophyta; class Magnoliopsida; order Sapindales; family Anacardiaceae; genus Pistacia; species Pistacia atlantica. Next base: position 18,883,437 of record CM047897.1, on the reverse strand, counting down.
CTACCCAAATGCATTGGCAAGACTGCAAGAGACTGCTCCGATGCATTAAAGGCACCTTGAGTTTTGGTCTCTTTTTCAGCAAAACATAGAGATTTAATTTAGAATGTTTTACGGATCCTGATTGGGCAAGTAGTCTACATGATAGGAGATCGACCAATGGGTGTTGTGTTTTCCTAGGTAATAATCTACTGCAGTGGACTTCTCGAAAACAGAAAGTGGTCTCTTTATCCTCTACTGAAGCTGAGTATAGAGCATTGGCTCAAGGAGCTACTGAAATAACTTGGTTCTCAGTCTATTTACTGAAATTGGTCTCCCAATTAGTGAAGTTCCTGTTATATGGTGTGACAACCAAAGTGCAGGATCATTAGCTTCAAATCCTGTTTTTCATGGAAGAACTAAACACATTGAATTGGATGCTCACTATGTGCGGGAACAAGTTACAACCAATAAACTTAAAGTTCAGTAGGTGTCTACTGAATATCAGAAGGCTGATATATTTACTAAAGCTCTTCCCATGTCCAGGTTTGAAAATTTGAGGGATAATCTCGCCATTCGAGCTGCTCTTGTCTCCGTTTCAAAATCACCTACTGACTCTTCCCATGTCCAGGTTTGAAAATTTGAGGGATAATCTCGCCATTCGAGCTGCTCGTGTCTCTGTTTCAAAATCACCTGCTGATGTTTCAAAGTCACCCACTGATATACCTGCTAAATGACTTGAATAATTTTGCTGATTTCTGGTTGAGTAGAGTTTTTTTTAGAACTGAAGTGCTCATTGTTCTGGCTTGTTGAAGGTGACTGGAGGTGATATTATTACTTTATTATACTGAAAAATGTATACTGGTGCTGGTTGTGTTTTGACTGGAGGAGAGTAGTTGATATGTTTCTGGTTTGACTGGAGGAAAATAATTAATATGTTTCTGGTTGAGCAGAACTTTTTCTTGTGTGCTGATTGAATTTTTTTTATGCTGTTGATTGTTGGTGTTTTGACTGGAGGTGAGTGGTTGTTATGTTTCTGGTTGAGCAGATTTTTTTTCTTTTATGATAAATAAATGTGTTGGGGTTGCTGGTGTAGCTGACTGATTTTTAAATGCTGTTGATTGTTGGTGTTCTGACTAGAGGTGAGTGATTTGGTGTTTTGACTAGAGGTGAGTGATTTGTTATGTTTCTGGTTGAAGTTTTGTATACTGTTGATTGTTGGTGTTTTGACTGGAGGTGAGTGATTTGATATGTTTCTGGTTGAAGTTTTTTTTAGATTAAGCAACTGACTGATGTAGTCATAATGGTGGATGAATGTTCTGGTTTGGATGAATATGTTTGTTGATATTCTGAGTTTGAGAGCTGCTGACTAGTACTGTTACGCTGGAGCATGAGCTGAATTTTTTTATTTTGTGAACCGTTGAATGCATGTTGTTGGTGCTGCAGAATGAATGTGGCAAAGTGTTCTGGATTGGTGAATAAGTAAAATAGAACTGAAGTGCTCATTGTGCTAGCTTGTTGGACAAAATCAAATTGGGCTGATGATTATTACGGCTGGAGAGTTCACTGGTATTACGCTGCAGGATGAGTGTTTCTGGTTGCTCTGGTTTGCTGAATGAATAAATAGAGTTGTTAATCATTGTGGCTGGAAAGTTTCCAGTGGAGGTCCTGTTTACAAGGGGATGTTAGAATATGTTTACTGGTAATTGAAGGATAAATCTGTAATTTCAGTTAGACAAATGGCAAATCTGTAATTCTAGTCTGACTAACCAGTTGACATGTTGACTAGGGTCAGATTGCTTTTTAACACAGTTTCGTAACAGTATTCGTTAATCAGTTTTATACCCAAAAATATTCAGAATTTTTCTCTTGTTTTCTCACACTTTCTCAGCACCTTTCTTAGCTGCCTTTCTTTCTATTTCAAGCTCTCATTACTATTAATTTAAAAGCTTCTAATCTTACTTATCAAGATAAAGCCCAACCAGTAGCATTAATATATAGGATTTATTACAAAGTTATGACTACAACAATTAGTCCAAGAGCCATTAGGATGTCCCCACTAGGACATACAGTTATTATGGAAGCAGATAAAGCAAAACATAAAACTTTTACACCAAAAAGATATACCAAAAAGATTAGCTTGGGATGAAATTATTAAACAAACAGATTGGAAATTAAAAAAATTATGCCCTCCAAAACCTTTACATGATCAAAGTGAATATGAGATACAACAAATAATACAAGAACCAGATGGTACAATAAGATTAAAATTTAGAGAAACTCCCTTAGAACAAAATCAACCCATCATTACTAACAAAAATCATCACAACCCTAGGATTGAAGAAATTATTACACCTAGGCCTTCGTCAGCAACTTCAACAAGTAAATTAGTCGGAGTCAATTATTCCCTTCCTGTACCAAAACCTGCATATGAAAACACATCAAGTCTACCTAGTTCACCAACACAATCAGAAGTATTAGGAAATTATAGTCAAATCAACACAATAACAAAACCCTTTGAAATTAACAAAGAATTATTAAAGCAAGAATTCTTACATAACTATAATAAAGAAAAAAGACAAATTTTCTTTACAAAATTTAATCCAGAAGAACAAAATACCCTTAGATCTGAATGGTACAATACACAAGAAAAATTGAAACAAAATATTTATTTCTTTAATTGGTTAGAAAATAGAAAACATTATCAAAATTTAAGTGAAAAGAAAACTATTTTTGTAACTACTAATGCAACAAAAAATTGGCAAACATCAACCAATAAGACCATTACATCTGTCCATCCAGCTTTAGAAGAAATTAAAATAGAACATCAACAAGTAGAAATAATAGCATCACCATTTAAAAAAAATAATAGAATAGATGATGATAAAAAACCACCAACTTTACGAGACATAAAAAATATTCAACATCAAATCAATTACTCTAATCAAATTCTCCACACTATGAGTCAACAAATGAATAGGCTAGAAGATACTACTACACACATAATTACAAAAATTTCAAAAGCCCCCGGGAAGGAGTTAGTAGAAAATTCAAATTCAAATTCAACATACACTTTAGGAAATTCAACACCCCTTTATTCACAAAAATATGTTAAACCATTTTTTGAACCCTTTGATATTCCAAAAGAAGAAATCGTTAAATTCAATAATCACAATACTATTTAGAAAATATTAGTAAAAAACTTAGTGAATTATCATCCTCCAAATCAAACATTAATCCGACCCAATAGAAGAATTAAACAAAAATTTTCAAAACTTAACTATGAATAAAATGAGAAATAATATGGAATATCCAAAAACCCGAAACTATTACCCAAGACCTTCCTTACCAGATATGCAATTTGAAGATGTAACACAAATGGCAAGATCTTCCTATACTGGAACATGAATAGATGAATGGAATATAGACGGATTAGCTGAACACCGAATATTAAATATTTTACAAGAAATGACTATGGCAGCATTAGCTCATAAATCACATGACAACACTGATCATCAAATAGCAAAAATATTAGTCTCAGGATTTACGAGAATGTTAAAAAATTGGTGGGATAATGATTTACCAGAATCACATAAACATCACATATTACACGCAACAAAAAAGACTAGGAAAGTCAAAGTAGAAGGTACTAGTCAAGCAGAATATGATCAAGAAGAAGGAGACGCTGTAGCTACATTAATTTGTGCAATAACCAAAAATTTTGTAGGAGACCCATCAAGCTTTTAGGAAAAATCACAAGAAATATTATCAAACTTAAGGTGTCCAACCATGGCAGATTTTAGATGGTATAATGATATGTTTTTACAAAAAGTATTCACAAGAACAGACTGTAGGAATCCCTATTGGAAAGAAAGGTTCCTGGACGGTCTACCTAGATTATTTAGTCAAACTGTCAAGAATCCATTATACAAAAAATATGATGGAAATATACCTTATGAAGACTTAACATATGGAGATTTAATTAGTTTTATTAATAACGAAGCTTTAATAATTTGCACTGATTTAAAATTAAAAGCTAAATTAAAAAATGAATTAAAACATAAGAAAACAGAATTAAGTGGATTTTGTAGTCAATACGGTTATGAAAAAATATTACCTCCCTCTATTAATTACAAAAAAGATAAAAAACAAAAATAATATAGAAAACCTTATTACAAAAGAGATTATAAATACGAAAAAAAAAATCTTATGACAAACCTTATAAAAAGAAAAGATCTTCTAGCAAGAAAATATCCAAAAAAACCTATCACGTGTTGGAAATGTAAACAACAGGGTCATTATGCAACAAAGTGCCCTATGAAAAATCAAATTAAAAAATTAGAAATAGATTTAGAATTAAAACAACAATTATTCAAAATTATTCAAACGGACTCTCATGAAGATTCTAGTTACAATATAGATAATGAAGATATGATATATCAAATTCAAGAAAATACTTCTGAATCAATGAGTGAGTCTTTACAAGACTCTGATGATTATGATTACATGGGGCCTTGCTACTGTGCAATGAAATCAATAAATATGATATCAAAATCTAAACCTAAGTCAATAAATGTTATCACCAAATCAAAAGAATTTTTATTAGATATTATTGAAAAAATTCAGGATGAAGATATTAAAAGAGAATATTTATTAAAACTTAAAGAATTAATTTTATTTGAAGGAAAACAAAAAGATGTAGATTCTTACAATTTAAAAGACATATTCAAAAGATTTGATAAACCCACACAAGTTAATTTAAGTGATTTGCAAGAAGAAATCAATATTCTGAAAAATCAAGTTAAAGAATTACAAAACGATAATATTGAAATCAAGACAGATTTATTATGTTTAAAAGCCTCCAAAGAAACTATAGGACAACCATCAACCTCAAAATCAGAATTAAAAATCATAGAAGAAACTGAAGAAGCATTTACTAATGAAATCTCTCGAATTCAATTTCAAAAATGGCATGTTTACATTAGGATCAATATAAGTCAAGAGTTAGATCTTATTACACAAGCTTTAGTAGATACAGGAGCAGATCAAAATTGCATAAGAGAAGGATTAATTCCAACAAAATATAATGAAAAAACAAAAGAAAAATTATATGGGGCTAATGGTCAACAATTAAACATTAATTATAAATTATCTAATGCACATGTATATATACAAAATTTTTGTATTAAAAGTTCCTTTATTCTAGCAAAAGATTTAGATCAAGATGTGATATTAGGTACCCCCTTTATTACTCAAATTTACCCTTTTAATGTAACCAATAAAGGAATTATAACTAATATTTTAGGACAAGATGTAATGTTTGAATTCGTAAATCCACCATTAATAAAAGATATTAGTAATTTAAAAAACGTTTCAATATATAAGATAAATACTATTACTAAAGTAGAGAGTCTAGAAATTGTCCCTACAAAAGAATGGCTCGATTACTACAAAATTTTGGATGCTTGCATTACAAAAACTTGTTTTCAACTTTTTGCATTAAGACTTCAAAAGTTTCAAAATTACGTTTTCAATAAAATGCAAAAGTCAAAAAGTATTTCTAATAGACTCTCTCATCGCAACAATTTTTAGGACACAGAGTTTTTGAGAGAAAGTGAGGAAAAGATGGGCACTCCCATCAAACCCAAAAACAATCCAAAATCAAAAGCACTGTATGCGATGCTAGCACCTCAACAACCTATTACCTCACAAACAAAACCTTCACAATCAAAATCTTCAAAGCCCAATAAAAAGAAAACCATTATCACCCAACCAAACCGGTTCACTCTTCTAGATGAAGAATCTGTTTCTTCATCACCCCCAAAAGATCACCAACCACCAAAAAATTACCAACAAGCCCTTACAATACCAACAACTTATTCACATTCTCTATCAAAACCTACCAACATTAATCCCACTTTTCAATACATTGAGAAAGATATAACTCAATCAATTTGCATTGTTGAACTCGAATATTGGGGACAAACTATACAAGAAACCTTATCAAAAGTTTTCCCTCCAGATGTTTGTTTTATTCCTAATGATTTATTAAAAACAAGAACATTTTATGAATTTATTTTAGTTGATACTGATTCAGTAGAAATTACCCATAACCCAGATAGAAATAATCCAAATAGAATTGCTTTTTCAAAATGCAAAATCAAAAAGGTCTTGAGACCTCAAGATTGGCGCATTGGAATATATCAAAAACGTCGATTTTCTCAAAACTTTATTCCCCAAGAATTCTTTTATAAAGATTATGAAAAAGCCTGGTTTCATGCTTTCTGTCTAACACATACAACACACTCTTGGTTTTTTATCTTTGACAAAACTTGTCCAAAAACTTGCCCAAAATAGTTCCAACAATGGTTTAATTTTTTCGGTTTAAATGAACAAATCCTCCCACCTTCGGTTTTGGAAGGATATCAATTATTTGCCAAAAATTTCAACAACAGCGGAGATCCTTTACTTGCATTTTCTAGTAATTTCGTACTTGCCTAGATAATTAGTTGGCAATTTCATATCACTACACCTCCTCCAAAATTCAGACAATTACAAAGAAAATTCCTTATTAAATGGTGGCCTAGTTTTTCCATCCAAAATGTTAGTCCACCAGCTGTGCAGATATGGATTTCTCAACACCATTAGATATTTCAGCCTCAACAACAATCAACATTTCTAACACAAAAATCAAAACTTCTGGCCGAGCTAGCTCAATGCCAAACCCCATAAGATATGGACAAAATTATTATGGCCATCGGATCTTCCTCTTCTCAAAAGGCAGATTCAGACAACACTAAATCTCCAAGTGATCAAGATGAGGATGACTATTTTGTCATGTTCCAAAACCAGATCAATTATGAGTTCAATAAAAGACAATAACTCAGCACTGCCTTTTTTCCAATTTTCAAAAGTTGTAGCTTGATATTCAAGACTTTTTGCAATGACAAAATTTTATCCAGTCGACTTTATCACTTGTTAGAAGTAAGAAGCAAAATTGTCAACATTATCTCTGCAAGAATTGAAGACATCTATCAGACTTATCTTTTTCCAAAGTTTACAATTGTCAAGCTCCCCTGACAACAAACAAGATTTTTCAAGAGTCCATTAATGAGCATTATCCTTTGTCTACTATCATCTCGCTTACTGCTGCTTCCTAATCTCCTTAAGAAATTAGACACTTCTAAAATAATTCTAACCTAAAAGTTCTAGTTTCTCTCCTAGATCACGAGACCACCAAGGTACGGGACAAACTCCTGGGACCTACCTAAGCAGTAATCGACCTCCAACGGTTGGCAACTGTTGACCAACGCACCTTTCAGTCTGATCAAGCGCAACCTAGAATCAATTCTAGAGTTCTTCTAGATTAAAACCTTCTAGATTTATCTAACCCTTAAATTAATCAAGAAATAAACATTGCACGGATGAACAGTAATCTACTGCTACATTGCATAAATAGTAACAGGGAACAGTATTGTGAACAGTGTTTTGAACACTACTTTGCTACAGTAACTACTTTTTATTGGTGTTGTTTTGTGCAGTTTTTAATTTCTAATCACTACTTCTATTGACTCTACTTGGCTCTGATACCATATATAGCAGGATCCTTAAAAAACAAAGTAATTGAAAGAAAACAATGTAAATGATTGAATTAAAAGCAAAGTAAATGCATTGAAGCCAAGTCAAATAAAGAAAATATTGTAAATTGATTGAAAGTAAACAAAGTCAAATAATATAATGAATGCAATGAAGAAAAACTTACAATTTTATTGCTTTGATAATTTGTACACGAGAGTTTTGCTCTCAAAGTTTTGTCTGAAACTTAACTCTCAAAACTTCTACCGATACAACTGAAGTACTACATATTTTATACTACAACAAACCGGATTTCAAAGGCATTTGAATCCGTTACATTATTACAATATAGACTAAAAGATAAAGTTGTTGATGAGTGATGAGCTGTCTTGGATACGTGTCTTGAATTATTGAGGACCTGCTGTGAAAATGGCAAACAAAGGATAATGCTTATTAATGGACTCTTGAAAAATCTTGTTTGTTGTCCGGGGAGCTTGGCAATTGTATACTTTAGAAAAGGATAAGTCTGATGGATGTCTTTAATTCTTGCAGAGATAATGTTGACAATTTTGCTTTTACTTCTGACAAGTGATAAAGTCGGCTAGATAAATTTTTGTCATCTGCCAAAAGTCTTGAATATCAATCTGTAACTTTTGAAAATTGGAAAAAGGCGGTGCTGAGTCATTGTCCTTTAATCATCTTCAAATTGAGAATCTTGAGAATCGCCCGAAAGAAAATTATCTAAATCACTGTCTTCAGAGTTTTAAGGATTGGCTAGAACTTGAGAATTTAATAACTCATTTTCACCTTCATAATCTTCAACTTCAACTAAGTCAGCAACCTTCTCATCTGAGACTAATTGCTGAATATAAGTATTGTTTTCAGATGTTGATATTGAAGGTTTATTAAAAAGAGAAGAAGCCCAAATACTAAATGATTCTAGTGGATGTTCGTCCTTATATTTCATGAGGACTTTTTTAGCACGGAGTTCAGTTTCAAGAATAATTTTGTTAATAGCTTTTGAAGAAATGGGTAAGGCATCGGCTAATTGAATTGGTGTTGGATTTTTAAGATATCTATTTAATTCCAAAAAATCATCAATATGGATATCAGAAAGAATTCTACGCCAAATATCATTTGAAAGAATATTTTTTTTAAATTTTCTAAAAGTATTTTTCTTTTAAGAAAGATGACTATTTTGGACAACAGTAAAAATATTTTTTTATTTTTGAAAATCGGGTAATATTTTTTCTTCATGAGAATTATTGCTTCTGATTGGAGTGCCAATTTTTCACTGACTCACTCACTCTCTCTCGCTCTTTGTCACTCAACTTTTTCTTTCCCTATAAGAATTCACAGGAAAGAAAATCAGGTAATGAATTATTGTGTCCTTTGATGTGTTCAATTTCAAAGTCAAAACAAGACAGTATTGCTTGCCATATGGCGAAAATCTGTTTTGAAACTAAATTTTTTACATCTTTTTCAAAAATGAATTTTGATGCGGAAGAATCAATTCGAATAAAAAATCTTTTATTGATCAAATCATCTTGAAATTTTGTAATGCATAAAACAATTGATAAAACTTCTTTTTTGATGGTTGAATAATTTTTTTGAGCACCGAGCCAGACTCGAGAATGCACTACAACAAAAATGGCCTATGGTAACATGCAAAAAGTGTTATCGTAGGTAATTGGTAGCATTTATAAGGATGTTGTGATAGCCCATGTTACTAAAAAGTGGACAATCGTAACACTTTTTGCATGTTACCAATCATTTCAGTAATTGCTATAAAATGCTATTGTTAAGTATATTATAGCACTAATTCACAGTTACAAATGATTTTTGGTAACACTACATAAATGCTACAAATAAGTTTTCTGCAACATTCTTAACCTGTTACAATTTAGTTTTTTGTAACATTTTTACAATGTTATAGATTGACTTTTTTTAACATTGTTAAGATGCTACAGAAGAGTTTTTAATAACATGTTAAAAGTGCTACCAAAGTATCATTCATTGTATTTAGTAACTATTACAAAATTATTTTCCCTTACATTTTGAAAGTGCTATCAATGTATCGTTATAGCATATATACATACTGTTACAGTTGTTATTTTAATAATACAAATTATAAACAATGATACACTAATTTTTCAAAGAATATTTCATTGATGGTGAACCTCCATATACAAAAAGTTTGCATATATGCCTAATAAATACGCACCCACATCCTTTACATCCATAAAATCTAATACAAAAAGCTTCATATATCATATCTTATTTTGTAAGTATAAACCTTCATATACGAAAAACTTTATATATGCCAAACAAATATGCACCAATCATTTTTACATTA
>CM047897.1:18846864-18873430 GCA_026229545.1 Pistacia atlantica | reverse complement strand
GTGAGAAGATCTTTTCTTTTTATAAGGTTTATCATAAGATTTTTGTTCGTATTTATAATCTCTTTTGTAATAAGGTTTTCTATATTTTTTTTGTTTTTTATCTTTTTTTGTACTTAATAGAGGGAGGTAATATTTTTTCATAACCATATTGACTACAAAATCCACTTAATGCTGTTTTCTTATGTTTTAATTCATTTTTTAATTGATGATTTTTTGGAATTAAATAGATATCTTAAAAATCCAACACCAATTCAATTGGCCGATGCCTTACCCATTTCTTCAAAAGCTATTAACAAAATTATTCTTGAAACTGAACTCCGTGCTAAAAAAGTCCTCATAAAATATAAGGACGAACATCCACAAGAATCATTTAGTATTTGGGCTTCTTCTCTTTTTAATAAACCTTCAATATCAACATCTGAAAACAATACTTATATTCAGCAATTAGTCTGAGCTAAGGAGGCTACTGAGAAACTAAAGAACTGAAAAGAAAAATCTGAGAATTCGTGAACTCTATTATTAATTTTCTAAGAGATACACTTTTACAATGACTCGTTTCTTTATATACAAAGAAAGAGAGACAACAAAATGTTGCAGAATAAACCCAGCTTCAACGATAAACAGAAGAGTAAAGTTACTCTTCTCAAAACGACGTCGTGCTTTTTTTGTGTAGTTGCGCTTTACAAAAGCGCCTCTTTTCATCGGCTAACATTCCCCTCGATGGACTACGCTTGCTAAATACTTCAACATTTTTACTGAATTGCCTTCTAGACTTCAGTTTGTTGTCTTCAGACATTTTCTGCGCTTCCTGCTTTTTCTTAAAAAAAAAAAAAAAACTGCATCTACTATCTTGTTTTTAATAACATAAATGGACTACTCCTGCACTTTCCAATTAGACTCATCACCACACCACCAAGTTTCTTCAAACATCCAGTATTTACCAATCAATTTACCAACATGACTAGACTGCTTCTACTACTAGCTGCACTTTTTAAACTCTTCTACACTTTTTAAATTCACCATCACACTACTAGATTCTACTAACATCCAGCATTAGCATTTCCTACTAACATCCAGCAGATCTTACTAAATTCATCACATTCAACACTTCAACTTCTTCACATTTTGCACTTTTCTCTCTTTTTTTTTTTTTTTTTTAAATTCACCATCACACTACTAGATTCTACTAACATCCAGCATTAGCATTTCCTATTAACATCCAGCAGATCTTACTAAATTCATCACATTCAACACTTCAACTTCTTCACATTCTGCACTTTTTTTAAATTCACCATCACACTACCAGATTCTACCAACATCTAGCATTAACATCTCCTACAATCATCCAGCAGGTCTTACTAAATTCATCACATCACAATCACAATGCTTATCTCCAGTATTCCTATCCTTACATCACAATTATTACCTCAAAACGACTGCAACCAATAGTTCAATTCAATACTTATTTCTAGTATTCACATCCTCATACCGCAAACATCAATTCAATATTGCAAACAACATTCCGAAACAACAAGAAAAACAGTATTCATATCCACATACCAAAAATACCATCTCAAAAGCAGCAAATCATTACTGGCTCAAACACAACACTTCTTCTGATGCTTCTGCATACGGTTAGCAGCATTCATCAACATACCACTAACACCATCACAAAACACCAACACAATGGGAGTTTAACACACAGCAGATTTTCTGATGCTTCTGCATTCAATGTTAGCAGAATGTTATACTGCATTAGAGATTTAAGATGATCTTGAATTACTGTCAACTATAACCTCTGAATGTGGAATCTCAACAACACAGAGTTTGTGTTTCAAATCCTGAAACTGACCAATGGAAAGTGCTTTTGTTAGAATATCAACAATTTGAAGCTTGGTGGGAACATATTGCACAATAACCTTTTTTTGCAAGAACTTGGTCACATATATAGAGAGTATCAATCTTAATATGTTTTGTTCTTGCATGAAAAACTGGATTTGATGCCAAAGCTCCAGCACTCACATTGTCACACCAAATGACAGGACAAGTGTTTAAAAACACCCCTATTTCAGAAAATAAACTGTCCAACCAAGCCAATTCAGTTGTTGTTTGGGCTAGTGCTCTGTATTCAGCCTCTGTAGAGGATAATGCCACCACTTTTTGCTTACGAGAGCTCCATTGAACCAGATTAGGACCTAGATACACATAATATCCACTAGTGGACCGTCGATCATCTAAATTACCTCCCCAATCTGCATCTGTATAGCATTCAACATTAAGGGAGGCTGTTGGTCTAAACAGCAGACCATGGAATTGAGTACCTTTAAGATACCTTAGGACTCTCTTACACGCCTGCCATTGGAGCTCAGTAGGAGCCTAAAGATACCGACTAAGTTTGTTTACTGTAAAACTGATATCAGGCTTGGTTAAGGTGACATATTATAGAGCTCCAATAGTGCTTCTATAGAGGATGTGGTCTTTAAATAACTCACTATCTGCTGCAAATAATTTGGTATCTATTGCCATGGGAGTAGGACAGGCATGTGCCTCTTGCATCTTAGTTTTGACAAGCAAATCATGGACATATTTAGTATGTTTTAAGTGCAGACCCACAGATGACATGGTTGCTTCTAAGCCCAAAAAATATATGACAAGCCCAAGAGTTTTCAAGGCAAATTGACTGTTTAAACCATGAACAAGCTGCTGAATTCTAGATGAACTTGAACCAGTTATTAATATGTCATCTACATATATGAGAACATATAAAACTTGAGAGTTTTCCTTGAGAATGAACAAGTTGGAATCAGATATTGAATTCTGAAATCCGTTTTGAACCAAAGCTTGTTTCAGTTTGCCAAACCAGGCCCGTGGGGCTTGTTTAAGACCATAGAGAGCCTTGTTAAGTTTATAAACATGGGAAGATAAGTGAGGAACCTCAAACCCTTCTGGTTGTCTCATATAGACTGTTTCATTCAAATGACCATTAAGGAAGGCATTGTTCACATCCACTTGTTGAATATCCCAACCATAAGTGACAGCTAATGTGAAAATTATTCGAATGGTTGCTGGTTTAACAACAGGGCTGAAAGTTTCAAAATAATTTAAGCCAGGAGTTTGTTGAAATCCTTTAGCAACTAGTCTAGCCTTATACTTCTAGAGAGATCTATCAACATGAAACTTAATTCGAAACACCCACTTATTACCAACTATGTTCATATTAGAAGTGTGAGGGACTAAACTCCAAGTTTCATTCCTAATAAGAGCATCAAACTCATCTTGCATGGCCTTTTTCCACTCATCACAAGCAAGAGCTTCACTACGCATCAGCCCTGTGGTTTAACTGAGGACTTGACCAGGGTAAGGGCAGTTGAGATTGAGTTGCTGGTTTGGTTTGTGGGTTCAAAGTCAGAGGCTATAGTCATTGTAACTGATTGGTTTGTAGGTTGATTATGGTTGACTGAAGCAGCAAGGGTAGGTATTTCATTCACTGGAACAGATTCTGATGGAATGGGTAAAGTTCTAGTTTTGGATCTGGTGAGCATAGGATGTGTATTAGTGATCAGAGATTGAGTGATTGGCTGATTATAAAGGGCTAATGAAAAGGATTCAGGTGCATTAGGAATTTCAGTTTGAAGACACTGTGATGGAGTTAAGTCAACAACAAGAGAGTGATCAGTGTGTGTCTGGGCTGATTGTGTATAATCTGAAGGTATAGAAGGCTTTTGAATCATGGAATTAGGAAGATGATAGCAAGATAGATCTATTTCTAATGGAAATGTATGTGGAATAGAAGATGGAATAGGAGTAGGTAATAAGGAAGTATAAGTATCAGGGTTGTTAGATGGAGTATTTGAAAGTGAGGTACTGATTTTAGAATATGGTTTAGGAATAGATGGACTGGGTATAGATTTATCAATGTCCTGCAATGAGGAACTAGGAACTGACTTGTTAGTAGTGAGGGAAGGATTAGGAACAGAACAGTCCACTACAGAGGAGGCTTTGCTAGTTGTAACATTAGAAAAGGGAATAGAAACAAAAGGAAAACAAGTAGAGGAACTAGGAGGGAATGCTTCTTTGAGTAAAGAGGAACAGGAACTAGACGAATGTTGACAAAAACCAGTAGCAAAAGGGAACTCCAATTCATTGAACTGAACATTAGGAGTAATGACAATTTTTCCCTCTAAACTAAGACATTTGTAACCTTTATGACTTACACTATAACCCAGAAAAACACATTTAGAAGAATGGAAATTCAACTTGTGTTTATGGAAATTTCTCAAGAATGGAAAACAAGCACAACCAAAAATTTTTAACTCAGAATATACAGGAGGTCTACTGTACATAACCTGATATGGGGACAAAAAATTCAAAATTAAGGTAGGAATTCGATTAATAAGAAACACAGCAGTATCAAATGTACACCACCAAAAATGTAAAGGCATGGATGCATGGGCTAGTAAGGTCAGGCCTGTTTCGGCTATATGTCTATGCTTCCTCTCACTTCTCCCATTTTGTTGGTGGACATAGGCATAAGAATGCCTAAGCAGGATTCCAGCAATGGTAAGATAAGGTATTAGACCCCTATATTCTCCTCCTTGGTCAGACTGTAAGATTTTGAGTTTATAGCCAAGTTGTCTCTCAACTAAATGGTGAAATTTGATGAAAGTGGACTGAACTTCAGCTTTGGTTCTCAAGGGAAACATCCAAGTGAACCTACTGTAGTCATCAATGAAATGAATATAGTATTTAAAACCTTCTAAGGAAGCTACTGGTGCTGGTCCCCAAATGTCACTATGAACTATTTCAAGTAGTTGTGTAGCTCTGGAGGTTGAACTAGGAAAGTGATTTCTATGTAGTTTTCCTACTTTACATGCATCACAAAAACCTAATGATGAAACAGGTTCTGAAGGTCGAGGATGAATGTGAGGTAAGATTTTACTTAATACATCAGCAAGAGGGTGGCATAAATGATTATGCTAGAGGGACAGGGCATTGTTCCTAGTATTACTAGCCTGAAAAACTGTAGGATGATTTGTTATAGGATGATTGTGGTATGTTTCAGATTGTCTAATTGTAGCATTATGAACAAGAGATTTAGGCATAGCAGAATTTTCATCAACATATTTAGACATAGCAGAATTTTCATCAACATGAACCATAGAACCAGGATTTGCACCAGCAGCAACCATAGAAGTAGAATGTGCATTATCATTCAACACAGAAGCAGAATTTACATTAACATCAACCATAAAATTTTCAACAACATTAAACATAGAAGCAAGATTTGCAACTGAAGCAATATGCAGAACAGAATCAGAATCAGATTTGTTCATACTAGGATAATCATCAAAAGCAGGAGTATTATCAGAAATTATGTCAGAACTATCAACCAAATCAGAGATGTTATTATTATTTGCAGGAATATCAGAAATAGCAGTAGTAGAAACAAACATTCCAGATGCAGAATTAACAGAGTTTAAACCAGAGTGTTCTAAACATTGTGTCTTATTAATGAAATCAGGAGTATAATCATTTGCATATGAGACAGGACTTTGAGTACTACAAAATAATTGTGGATCTTGCAGCCTATGATTGTGATTAACAACAGCATTTATTGGATTGCTAGTCAGTATATTACAATTGGCATTAGCATCTTAAAAATCATTTAGAGAACTAACAGACTGGGGCAAACTACAACTATACTGACTATTAGTACCTACTGACTTATTTGAAACCAAAGTATTACAAAACCTAGAACTCAAAGCAGATGACTTTTCTAGACCACCATAAGTGTAACCAGAGGAGAAGCAAGAAGGTATGTGCAATTGGTACAGACCATCCTTAAGTCCTCCCTGTAGTAACACTGCCTTGGTAGCCTTGTCCTTAACAACACAACAATCAGAGTCAAATTCCACAGTTATTTGATTATCTTTAGTGAATCTAGAAATACTAAGTAGATTTTTAGTTATTCTAGGAACACACAACACATTGCGCAAATGTAAGCACTTAGAATGAAATGAATTGGGAAATAAAGTGGAGCCTATATGAGATATATGGAGAGACTCACCATTACCAACTTGTAGTTACTTAACTCCATCGTAGGTTTTACTAGAAATTAGTTTAGTAGGACCAGGAGTAACATGGTCAGTAGCTCCTGAATCCATGTACCAGGTTGGATCAACAGGAGCAGTAACTGGGACAGTCATGTGTGTTTGAGGATAATGGTTTGAGTAAAGTGACTGATTAGACACAAGAAAAGCTTGGTTGGGAGCTTAGTTGGGAATTGCATTTTGGTAGGAACTTTGCTGACTATGGACATGAAACCCTTGCTGTTGATGAGTAAAAGATGGTTTGCCTTGCAGATTGGTATGCTGTTGTTGACTATGCAAGTTGGAGTTTATATTGGGCTGGGATGATGAATCATAGGATCCATTAGCGAGAACAATAACATGCTGACTTTTAGAATAAGAACTATACGGACTGCCAGTGTTATAATGCTGCTGATTTCCAAACTGAGATCCATAAAATCCATAGTAAAAAGTTGGACCAAAACCACCTTGTCTTGGCATGTTACTTTGAGGAGGTATACCAGTGTAAGTGGAGTTGTAGCGATGATAACAGTGAGCTGCTGTATGGCCAATTTTGCTGCAAACTTGACAAATAGGCTTGCCTCTGCCATTACTTCTTCCTCTGCCTCTCCCAAATATAGGTCTGTATGAAGAGTAAAAGTGGCTTGAATTTCCACCAAAATGTCCAAAGTTTGATCCAAGATCATTCGAGCTGAACTGAAGGTAATTCTGAGATCCTATGGGAGGATTTGGTAAGCCTTGCGGTTGAGACTGACTATGTGTGACCAAACCAGAAGTACCAGTAGGTGCAGAGGAAACCTTAGAAGTGATAGGCACTGAATTTTGACCACTTGAATTCTCAAGAGAAGCTACATTAACCGAACCTCCATGAAACTTTATAGAGTTAAACCTATCAAGACGTAACTCACATTTCTGCAACAAAAACCGAGCCTCTTGCAAAGTAATTGGATCAACCTTAGACTCTAACCTAGAGGTGAGATTAACAACAACAATGTCAAATTATGGACCTAAACTGTCTAAGATATGTTGAAGAAAATCTTCATCTAAGATCAGTTGACCACTCGTAGACAAACTTTCAGCAATGCCTTTCATTTTCTTAATGTACTCATGAATATTCAAATTGCCTTTTTGAGTTATCTGAAGCAAATTCTTCAAATGTAAGGCTCTGGCCTTTGACTCAATTACAAATTCAGCTTCTAGTTTAAACCACACTTCAGACGGAAACTGACATTTTTCAACAAGAGTGAACATGCACTCAGAAATTGAAGCGAGAAGCCAAGTAACAAGGAACTTGTCAGTTCGTTTCCAAGTTACATAAGCTGGATTCAGCTTTTCTTTAGCTAGGGTTTCAGATGATTTACTATCACGCAACTCAATTGAACAAGAAACAGAGCTAATAAAGGGAGTTGGATAGGGAACTAAACCTGTCAAATGTTCTTCGAGTTCATGAGCTCCTACAGCGAAAAGGACCTGCGATCGCCACAATCGGTAATTATCAGTGTAGCTGTCTCTTGTCAGTTTGGGAGTGACGACCTGAAGACTTGACGAAAAAACCGAGAGCTGAGGATTCGTTGAAACACTCTGCATTTTCTCCATTGACGCCAAAAAAAAAAAAAAACGAAAATCACTTGTTCAGATCGTTGTTGTTGACGCTTGTCTCAGGCTCTGATACCATGAGAAACTAAAGAACTGAAAAGAAAAATCTAAGAATTCTTGAACTCTATTATTAATTTTCTAAGAGATACACTTGTACAATGACTCGTTTCTTTATATACAAAGAAAGAGAGAGAACAAAATGCTGCAAAATAAACCCAGCTTCAACGATAAATAGAAGAGTAAAGTTACTCTTCTCAAAACGATGTCGTTGCTTCTTTTGTGGAGTTCCAGTTTTACAAAACTGCCATCTTTTTAGTCTGGCTAACAGCTGCTGACTTAGTTTGAGTCAAAGATTATGAAGGTGAAAATGAGTCATTAAATTCTCAAGTTCTAGCCAATCCTCAAAACTCTGAAGACAGTGATTCAGATAATTTTCTTTCGGGCGATTCTCAAGATTCTCAATTTGAAGATGATTAAAGGACAATGACTCAGCACTGCCTTTTTCCAATTTTCAAAAGTTACAGATTGATGTTCAAGACTTTTGGCAGATGACAAAATTTTATCTAGTCAACTTTATCACTTGTCAGAAGTAACAAGCAAAATTGTCAACATTATCTCTGCAAGAATTGAAGACATCCATCAGACTTATCCTTTTCCAAAGTATACAATTGTCAAGCTCCCCTGACAACAAACAAGATTTTTCAAGAGTCCATTAATAAGCATTATCCTTTGTCTGCCATTTTCAGAGCAGGTCCTCAATAATTCAAGACACATATCCAAGACAGCTCATCACTTATCAACAACTTTATCTTTTAGTCTATATTGTAATAATGTAATGGATTCAAATGCCTTTGAAATCCGGTTTGTTGTAGTATAAATATGTATTACTTCAGTTGTATCGGTAGAAGTTTTGAGAGTTAAGTTTCAGACAAAACTTTGAGAGCAAAACTCTCGTGTACAAATTATCAAAGGTATAAAATTGTAAGTTTTTCTTCATTGCATTCATTATATTATTTGACTTTGTTTACTTTCAATCAATTTACAATATTTTCTTTATTTGACTTGACTTCAATGCATTTACCTTGCTTTTAATTCATTTATTTACATTGTTTTCTTTCAATTACTTTGTTTTTTAAAGATCCTGCTATATATGGTATCAGAGCCACGTAGAGTCAATAGAAGTAGTGATTAGAAATTAAAAACTGCACAAAACAACACCCATAAAACGTAGTTACTGTAGCAAAACACTGTTCACTGTACTATTCAGATCATGCAGCTTGCTGAGATTACTTGTTCATCTGTGCACTGTTTATTTCTTGATTAATTTAAGGGTTAGATAAATCTAGAAGGTTTTAATCTAGAAGAACTCTAGAATTGATTCTAGGTTGTGCTTGGTCAGCCTGGAGGGTGCGTTGGTTAGCCTGTTAACCGTTGGTCAGCCGTGTTAGGTGGTCCCAAAGGTGGTCCCGTGATCTAGGAGAGAAACTAGAACTTTTAGGTTAGAATTATTTTAGAAATGTCTAATTTCTTAAGGAGATTAGGAAGTAGCAGTAGGCGAGATGATAGTAGTAGCAGTAACGCTATTAGAATTAATAGTCAACAACAAAGGATAAACAATAATCAAGAATTAATGAAGTCTATTAACACTCAAGAAATTAATATGGCAAAAATCGATCAACACTTACATAACTGGAACATACCACCAGTTAAAAAAGACACAATATATCAAATAGGTAGTTTTTAATTTATGTCAGATTACTCCATTAAAACTATAGAAGACACAATAATGATAACCGAAGAAAGGGTTGAAGAAATTCAACTTCTTTTTGAAAAAGCAATACACAAACACAGGCAAAACAATTATAAATTTTTACACATAGGATTAGTACAAGTAGCAATAAAACCATTATTTAGATTAGGATAAAACATTCCAATATTAGTAATGTTAGGAGACGCAAGAAGTTTAAACTTCAATAACTCTTTATTAGCTGTATTAAATTCTAATTTAGAAAGTGGTCCAGTATATTTTGATTGTTATCCGAACTTTACAGTAGGATTACATGATCCAACAATACCGTCTACATTAACTATTGTTAGAATATATTTACTGGTAATTGAAGGATAAATCTGTAATTTCAGTTAGACAAATGGCAAATCTATAATTCTAGTCTGACCAACCAGTTGACTTGTTGATTGGAGTGAGTTTGCTTTTTAACACACTTTTGTAACAGTATTCGTTAATCAGTTTTATACCCAGAAATATTCAGACTTTTTCTCCCGTTTTCTATCGTTTTCTCACTCTTTCTCAGCACCTTTCTTAGCTTCCTTTCTTTCTATTTCAAGCTCTCATTTGGTATTAGAGCCATTGAAAAATGTCAATAATGGGCAATCAAACTTCTTTTGCTTCTTCTTTTGACAGATCTGAAACTAACCCAAACCCAAAACCTTCCACTTGCTCAACAAATCGCAGCAATTCCTATGGTTTTTCGTCATCAACACTTCCAATTATCTCACCCAAGCTGATGAGAGATAATCACAGGTTTTGGAAGTCTCAAATAATCTTCGCTGTTGGCTCGCACGATCTTGAGGAACATCTCAGTGGTTTGGTTTCTTGCCCAGCTCCTTTCATTAGAGTTCAATCAAAAACTGAGGTAATCAAGAAACCTAATCCTGAGTATGCTTTGTGGAAGAAAACTGATAAACTTCTAGTTAGTTGGTTGCTGTCTTTGATTTCAGAATCAATGCTTACTGTAATTGCTAAATGTCAACATGCTACTGAAATATGGATAACACTAGAAAATGAATTCCTTACTAAATCTAGAGCCAAAACATTACATGTTAAAAGCTTGTTACAAAATACTAAGAAGGATAGTCTTAGCATGCATGCCTATTTTCTTAAGATGAAAGGATTTGCTGAGAATCTGACTTCTAGTGGGGTTAGTGTTACGGATGAGGAACTACTAAATTATATATTAGATGGTCTTGACTCAGATTATGATGCTGTTGTAGTCAATATAACCTCTAGGGTTAGAGTCTAGACTAGAACCAATCTCTATTCAAGAAGCTCAAATTATCTTGCAAAAATTTGAGCTAAGATTGGAAAAGGCAAATTCTGCCCTGAATTCAGTTATCCATAATGAGTTCCATGGAGTCTCAGCTAATATTGCCAATCTTCCTATAGACACCAATAATAAAAAATCTCAATTACCTCAGGATACTCAAAACCTTGTTGGAAAACTTCAGTATAATACCCTACCTCAAAGTGATCGGCTTCATAGTTTCCCTTCACCATATGCCCCACCTACTCAAAATCAAACCATGTCTACACCCGGATATGCTCAGAACTCATATTATAGTCAACAGTTTCATAGTAGTTATTCTGGTGGTAAAGGTAAAGGTAGGACTGGAGGAAGAAACAGATTTGTTTGCCAAGTTTGTGGAAAAACTGGGCATCTTGCTCTAAACTGTTACCATAGGTTTGATGTTCACTTTACAGGACAACATTCTCCCTCTCTTGGTTTTACAAACAGTTCACCTAACTTCATACATAACACTGGTCCTGCTAATACTGCTGGATTTTCCAAATCGCATGAGTTTAGCCAAAACAACTACTCACCCGCAGCTCATCATACTTACTCACAGAATGCTAATCTTGGACCTTTAGCGCAATCCTCCAGAAATCCATTTCCTCAACACACCATAGTGTCACATACACCCACTCCTAATATTGGTTCTCCATCTAGTACAAGTCCTATATGAGGGCAAAACCAGGCCTTCATAACACAATCACAACCCTATTTACCTACCCCCGTAGCAATCAACTATATAGCTACACCCTCTACTGTTCAAGATGCTACGTGGTACATGGATTCTGGAGCTACAGACCATGTGACCTCTGACTTTGTACAGTTGACAGCAAGCTTTAGCTACACTGGTGGTGAGCAGCTCCAAGTGGGTAATGGTGAGTTATTATCTATTTCTCATATTGGCTCAACTATTTTACCTACTGCTTTCCAGCCTTTACATCTTAGGAATGTGTTATGTGTACCTACTATTACCAAAAACTTGCTTAGTGTGTCTAAGTTGACTAGAGATAATCCTGTGTTTGTTGAGTTTTATACTAACTGTTGTGTGGTTAAGGACATAACCTCCAGGACAATTCTGTTTCAAAGGGTACTTAAGGCTGGTCTGTATCAACTTTAGGTTCCAGTTTAGTCATCTTTTCACTCCTCTCCAAACTTGGCTGCCTCTTTTAATTCCAAGCTTGCTAATAAGCCTGATGTTTTTTTGTCTACTCAGCTTATTAAGTCTAATAGTGTTACTTCAAATAATAAGTCTGTTTTAGATCCTATTTCGAATATGTTCAGTTCAGATTGTAATACTTAGTTTACTCATTTGAATAATGCATGCATTGAAACATTAATGACTAGCAATGTATCCAATTCTGATGCTGTAACTGTACTCAATAAAGTTCATATTTTTGAATCATTTCTTGTTCAAAAAACTGATATTATGTTGTGGCGCAATAGATTAGGACATCCTAACATTTCAATTCTCACTAAAATCCTTAAAGACTTGAATCTACCATATTCAGTCACAAATTATGTTTCCTTCTGTCTAGCCTGCTAGTATGGTAAATTACACTAGACAGTGTATCTTAGGTCTACCTTTCAAGCTCTTAAGCCACTTGATATAGTGTACTCTGACCTTTGGGGACCTTCTCCAGTACCTACACCTGAAGGTTTCAAATACTACATACAATTTTTAGATGACCACAGTAGGTTTACATGGATTTTTCCATTAAAAGCTAAGTCTAAAACCTATACATTGTTTACACAGTTTCATAAGTTAGTTGAACGACAATTTGACACTACTCTCAAATATGTTCAAACTGATTGGGGTGCGGAATATCGAAGTCTAGTACCTTACTTTAAAACTCATGGAATCCACTTTAGGCACCCTTGCCCTCACACTCATCAACAAAATGGAAGGGTTGAGAGGAAACATAGACAAATTGTAGAACAAGGCTTGACTTTACTTGCCCAAGCTAGTATGCCTCTCAAATTTTGGTGGCATGCTTTCCAAACTACCACATATCTCACAAATAGGCTGCCTTCACCAGTGTTGTCTAATCAGTCACCTTTTCAGATATTGTTTCATAAGAATCCCAATTATTCAGATATTAAAGTGTTTGGTTGTGCTGTATATCCTTTTCTTAGACCATATAGCTCACACAAATTCAATTTCCATACTTCCAAATGCACTTTCATTAGCTATAGTTTGCATCATAAAGGTTACAAATGCTTAGATGTTTCTGGCAGGATCTACATTTGCAAAAGTGCTAAATTTGATGAACTTGATTTTCCTTTTAAAAATCCCAGCCCTGTTATTGGTCCTACTTCTTCTAGTAACTCATCAAATTCTCCTATTTTAAATGTTGGCATGTACCTCTTCCACCCTTAAAGTTGTCTCACAAACATCCCACTAACTCTATGTCCTCTGGTTGTCTTACCACACAATGTTAGTCTAATTCTTAGTCAACATCCTCACTTGAATCCATATCTCAGATTTTATCTTCCCCTGCATCCAAAACAGAACATCAAACACAGCCCCAAACAGAGCACCAAACACAGCCCCAAACACAGCAGATCTTACCTTCCCCTACATCCAAAACAGAACACCAAACACAGCCCCAAACACAACAGGTTTTACCTTTCTTTGCATCCAAAACAGAGCATTAAACACAGCCCCAAACATAGCCCATACCTTCAATGTTTTCTCCCATCTCTTCACCAATATCTCTCCCATCAAATACTTCATTTGATACTATTCCACTGGTAGTTGAGTTATCTTATCCACAGTAGTTGTCCTCAGCAGAAAACATTCATCCCGTGATCACTAGGTCCAAAGCTAGGGCACACAACACAGCTTTAATAACCTCCTCTTATCTGGATTTTAAGGAACCAACTACAGTTACAGAGGCTCTTTCTCATCCATCTTGGAAAGCTGCAATGTAAGCTGAATTTGATGCCTTGATGGCTAACCATACCTGGGAATTAATTCTAGTCACTTCAGATATACATACTGTAGGTTGTAAGTGGGTGTTTAAGGTTAAACATAATCCTGATGGCACTATTCAGAGGTTTAAAGCAAGGCTGGTAGCTAAAGGGTTTCAGCAAACACCTGGGATTGATTACCTAGAAACCTTTAGTCCTGTTGTAAAATCCCCTACCATTAGAGTAATCATGAGTTTGGTTGTGAGTTATGGTTGGGATATTCAGCAAGTGGATGTTAATAATGCATTCCTAAATGGTGATCTTATGAAGCAAGTGTATATGGTTAAGCCTGAAGGGTTTGCTAGCTCAAAGTTTCCACATCATGTATGTCGTTTAAGCAAGGCTTTATATGGTCTTAAACAGGCCCCTAGGGCCTGGTTTGATAAGTTGAAAAAGGCAGTTCTTGAATGGGGTTTTGTTCACTCAATTACTGATCCTAGCCTGTTTATTTACCAAAATAAGAACACCATTATATACGTGTTAGTCTATATGGATGACATTCTACTTACCGGTAATGATCCTCAATTGGTTCAAGAAATTGTTCAACACATGAATACTCAGTTTGCCTTGAAAACATTAGGGTCTTTAAAATATTTTCTTGGTTTTGAAATTTCGCGAGATGAATTCGGTCTCCATATGAGTCAAGAAAAGTATGCTAAGGATCTCTTGGTTAAGACCAATATGATTGACTGCAATCCATGTTCTACATCTATGTCGGTTGGTGCTAAACTCTCCTTGGATGATAGTGAATCCTATGAAAATCCAGCCCTATACAGGAGCACTATTGGTGCTCTCTAGTATCTGACTTTGTCCAGACCAGATATATCTTATGTAGTGAACAAATTGAGCCAATTTTTGAAGGCTCCTACCCAAATGCATTGGCAAGACTGCAAGAGACTGCTCCGATACATTAAAGGCACCTTGAGTTTTGGTCTCTTTTTCAGGAAAACATAGAGATTTAATTTAGAATGTTTTACGAATCCTAATTGGGCCAGTAGTCTACATGACAGGAGATCGACCAGTGGGTGTTGTGCTTTCCTGGGTAATAATCTACTACAGTGGACTTCTCAAAAGCAGTGGTTTCTTTATCCTCTCAAGTTGAGTATAGAGCATTGGCTCAAGGAACTACTGAAATAACTTGGTTCTGCAGTCTATTTACTAAAATTGGTCTCCCAATTAGTGAAGTTCCTGTTATATGGTGTGACAACCAAAGTGCAGGATCATTAGCTTCAAATTCTGTTTTTCATGGAAGAACTAAACACATTGAATTGGATGCTCACTATGTGTGGGAACAAGTTACAACCAATAAACTTAAAGTTCAGTATGTGTCTACTGAATATCAGAAGGCTGATATATTTACTAAAGCTCTTCCCCTGTCCAGGTTTGAAAATTTGAGGGATAATCTCGCCATTCGAGCGCTCTGTCTCTGTTTCAAAATCACCTGCGACTCTTCCCATGTCCAGGTTTGAAAATTTGAGGGATAATCTCGCCATTCAATGCTGCTCCATCACATCTGCATTTCAAAATCACACTGTATCTTCAAATATGCCCACCCAGTATATACTAAATGACTTGAATAATTTTGTTGATTTGGTTGAGTAGAGTTTTTTTAGAACGAAGTGCTCATTGTTCGGCTTGTTGAAGGTGGAGGTGATATTATTACTTTATTATCTTGAAAAATGTATCTTGGTCTTGGTTGTGTTTTGATTGGAGGAGAGTAGTTGATATGTTTGGTTTGTTTGGAGGAAAATAATTAATATGTTTCGGTTGAGCGTAACTTTTTCTTGTGTCTTGTTGAATTTTTTTTATCTTTGTTGATTGTTGGTGTTTTGACTAGAGGTGAGTGGTTATTATGTTTCGGTTGAGCATAATTTTTTTTCTTTTATGATAAATAAATGTGTTGGGGTTGTTCAATGTAGATCGACTCGATTTTTATATCTTGTTGATTGTTGGTGTTCTTACTAGAGGTGAGTGATTTGTTATGTTTCTAGTTGAAGTTTTGTATACTGTTGATTGTTGGTGTTTTGACTAGAGGTGAGTGATTTCTTATGTTTCTGGTTGAAGTTTTATATACTGTTGATTGTTGGTGTTTTGACTGGAGGTGAGTGATTTGATGTTTTGACTGGAGGTGAGTGATTTGTTATGTTTCTAGTTGAAGTTTTTTTAGATTAAGCGGTGTGATGTAGTCATAATGGTGGATGAATGTTCTGGTTTGGATGAATATGTTTGTTGATGTTCGAGTTTGAGAGTCGTTGACTGTATCGCATCACATTACCGGAGCATGAGCTGATTTTTTTTATTTTGTGAACTATTGAATGCATGTTGTTGGTGCTGCAGAATGAATGTGGCAAAGTGTTCTGGATTAGTGAATAAATAAAATAGAACTGAAGTGCTCATTATGCTGGCTTACTGGACAAAATAAAATTGGGCTAATGATTATTGCGGTGGAGAGTTCACCGGTATTACGCAGGGATAAGTGTTTCTGGTTGCTCTGGTTTCTTTGAATGAATAAATTGAGTTGTTGATCATTGTGGCTGGAAAGTTTCCAGTGGAGGTCCTGTTTACAAGGGGATGTTAGAATATGTTTCTTGGTAATTGAAGGATAAATCTGTAATTTCGCTTAGACAAATGGCAAATCTATAGTCCAACTAACCAAGATTGTCCAATAGAACCAGTTGACATGTTGACTAGGGTCAGTTTGCTTTTTAATACACTTTTGTAACAGTATTCGTTAATCAGTTTTATACCCAAAAATATTCAGACTTTTTCTCTCGTTTTCTCGCGTTTTCTCACTTTCTTTCAAAGACCTTTCTTAGCTGCCTTTCTTTCTATTTCAAGCTCTCATTACTATTAATTTAAAAGCTTCTAATCTTACTTATCAAGATAAAGCCCAACCAGTAGCATTAATATATAGGATTTATTACAAAGTTATGAATACAACAATTAGTCCAAGAGCCATTAGGATGTCCCCACCAGGACATACAGTTATTATGGAAGCAGATAAAACAAAACATAAAACTTTTACACCAAAAAGATATACCAAAAAGATTAGCTTGGGATGAAATTATTAAACAAACAGATTGGAAATTAGAAAAATTATGCCTTCCAAAACCTTTACATGATCAAAATGAATCTGAGATACAACAAATAATACAAGAACCAAATGATACAATAAGATTAAAATTTAGAGAAACTCCCTTAGAACAAAATCAACCCGTCATTACTAACAAAAATCATCACAACCCTAGGATTGAAGAAATTGTTACACCTAGGCCTTCGTCAGCAACTTCAACAAGTAAATTAGTAAGAGTCAATTATTCCCCTCCTGTACCAAAACCTGCATATGAAAACACATCAAGTCCACCTAGTTCACCAACAAAATCAGAAGTATTAGGAAATTATAGTCAAATCAACACAATAACAAAACCCTTTGAAATTAACAAAGAATTATTAAAGCAAGAATTCTTACATAACTATAATAAAGAAAAAAGACAAATTTTCTTTACAAAATTTAATCCAGAAGAACAAAATACCCTTAGATCTGAATGACACAATACACAAGAAAAATTGAAACAAAATATTTATTTCTTTAATTGGTTAGAAAATAGAAAACATTATCAAAATTTAAGTGAAAAGAAAACTATTTTTGTAACTACTAATGCAACAAAAAATTGGCAAACATCAACAACCAATAAGACCATTACATCTGTCCATCCACCTTTAGAAGAAATTAAAATAGAACATCAACAAGCAGAAATAATGGCATCACCATTTAAAAAAATTAATAGAATAGATGATGATCAAAAACCACCAACTTTACGAGACATCAAAAATATTCAACATCAAAACAATTACTCTAAATCAAATTCTCTACACTATGAGTCAGCAAATGAATAGGATAGAAGATAATACTACACACATAATTACAAAAATTTCAAAAGGCCCGGGAAGGAGTTAGTAGAAAATTCAAATTCACATTCAACATACACTTTAGGAAATTCAACACCCCTTTATTCACAAAAATATGTTAAACCATTTTTTGAACCCTTTGACATTCCAAAAGAAGAAATCGTTAAATTCAATAATCACAATACTATTTTAGAAAATATTAGTAAAAAACTTAGTGAATTATCATCCTCCAAATCAAACATTAATCCGACCCAATAGAAGAATTAAACAAAAATTTTCAAAACTTAACTATTAATAAAATGAGAAATAATATGGAATATCCCAAAACCCGAAACTATTACCCAAGACCTTCCTTACCAGATATGCAATTTGAAGATGTAACACAAATGGCAAGATCTTCCTATACTGGAACAGGAATAGATGAATGGAATATAGACAAATTAGCTGAACACCAAATATTAAATATTTTACAAGAAATAACTATGGCAGCATTAGCTCAAAAATCAATGACAACACTGATCATCAAATAGCAAAAATATTAGTCTCAGGATTTACGAGAATGTTAAAAAATTGGTGGGATAATGATTTACCATCACATATTACACGCAACAA
Source organism: Pistacia atlantica (assembly GCA_026229545.1). Classification (NCBI taxonomy): domain Eukaryota; kingdom Viridiplantae; phylum Streptophyta; class Magnoliopsida; order Sapindales; family Anacardiaceae; genus Pistacia; species Pistacia atlantica. The sequence goes on along the minus strand of CM047897.1, from coordinate 18,855,168 downwards.
AAAAGTCTAGGAAAGTCAAAGTAGAAGGTACTAGTCAAGCAGAATATGATCAAGAAGAAGGAGACGCTGTAGCTACATTAATTTATGCAATAACCAAAAATTTTGTAGGAGACCCAACAAGCTTTTAGAAAAAATGACAAGAAATATTATCAAACTTAAGGTGTCCAACCATGGCAGATTTTAGATGGTATAAGATATGTTTTTACAAAAAGTATTCACAAGAACAGACTGTAGGAATCCCTATTGGAAAGAAAGGTTCCTAGACGGTCTACCTAGATTATTTAGTCAAACTGTCAAGAATCCATTATACAAAAAATATGATGGAAATATACCTTATGAAGACTTAACATATGGAGATTTAATTAGTTTTATTAATAACGAAGCTTTAATAATTTGCACTGATTTAAAATTAAAAGCTAAATTAAAAAATGAATTAAAACATAAGAAAACAGAATTAAGTGGATTTTGTAGTCAATATGGTTATGAAAAAATATTACCTTCCTCTATTAATTACAAAAAAGATAAAAAAACAAAAACAATATAGAAAACCTTATTACAAAAGAGATTATAAATACGAAAAAAAAAATCTTATGATAAACCTTATACAAAGAAAAGATCTTCTAGCAAGAAAATATCCAAAAAAAACCTATCACATGCTGGAAATGTAAACAACAGGGTCATTATGCAACAAAGTGCCCAATGAAAAATCAAATTAAAAAATTAGAAATAGACTCAGAATTAAAACAACAATTATTCAAACAGACTCTGAAGAAGATTCTAGTTACAATACAGATAATGAAGATATGATATATCAAATTCAAGAAAATACTTCTGAATCAATGAGTGAGTCTTTACAAGACTCTGATGATTGTGATTGCATGGGGCCTTGCTACTGTGCAATGAAATCAATAAATATGATATCAAAATCTAAACCTGAGTCAATAAATGTTATCACCAAATCAAAAGAACTTTTATTAGATATTATTGACAAAATTCAGGATGAAGATATTAAAAGAGAATATTTATTAAAACTTAAAGAATTAATTTTATCTGAAGGAAAACAAAAAGATGTAGATTCTTACAATTTAAAAGACATATTCAAAAGATTTGATAAACCCACACAAGTTACTTTAAGTGATTTGCAAGAAGAAATCAATATTCTGAAAAATCAAGTTAAAGAATTACAAAACGATAATATTCAAATCAAGACAGATTTATTATGTTTAAAAGCCTTCAAAGAAACTATAGGACAACCATCAACCTCAAAATCAGAATTAAAAATCATAGAAGAAACTAAAGAAGCATTTATTAATGAAATCTCTCGAATTCAATTTCAAAAATGGCATGTTTACATTAGGATCAATATCAATCAAGAGTTAGATCTTATTACACAAGCTTTAGTAGATACAGGAGCAGATCAAAATTGCATAAGAGAAGGATTAATTCCAACAAAATATTATGAAAAAACAAAAAAAAAATTATGTGGGGCTAATGGTCAACAATTAAACATTAATTATAAATTATCTAATGCACATGTATGTATACAAAATTTTTGTATTAAAAGTTCCTTTATTCTAGCAAAAGTTTTAGATCAAGATGTGATATTAGGTACCCCCTTTATTACTCAAATTTACCCTTTTAATGTAACCAATAAAGGAATTATAACCAATATTTTAGGGCAAGATGTAATGTTTGAATTCGTAAATCCACTATTAATAAAAGATATTAGTAATTTAAAAAACGTTTCAATATCTAAGATAAATACTATTACTAAAGTAGAGAGTCTAGAAATTGTCCCTACAAAAGAATGGCTTGATTACAACAAAATTTTGGATGCTTGCATCACAAAAACTTGTTTCAACTTTTTGCATTACGACTTCAAAAGTTTCAAAATTACGTTTTCAATAAAATGCAAAAGTTAAAAAGTATTTCTAATAGACTCTCTCATCACAACAACTTTTAGGACACGGAGTTTTTGAGAGAAAGTGAGGAAAAGATGGGCACTCCCATCAAACCCAAAAACAATCCAAAATCAAAAGCATCGTATGCGATGCTACCACCTCAACAACCTATTACCGCACAAACAAAACCTTCACAATCAAAATCTTCAAAGCCCAATAAAAAGAAAACCATTATCACACAACCAAACCGGTTCACTCTTCTAGATGAAGAATCTGTTTCTTCATCACCCCCAAAAGATCACCAACCACCAAAAAAATACCAACAAGCCCTTACAATACCAACATCTTATTCACCTTCTCCGTCAAAACCTACCAACATTAATCCCACTTTTCAATAGATTGAGAAAGATATAACTCAATCGATTTGCATTGTTGAACCCGGATATTGGGGACAAACTATGCATGAAACCTTATCAAAAAATGTCCCTCTAGATGTTTGTTTTATTCCTAATGATTTATTAAAAACAAGAACATTTTATGAATTTATTTTAGTTGATACAGATTCAGTAGAAATTACCCATAACCCAGATAGAAATAATCCAAATAGAATTGCTTTTTCAAAATGCAAAATCAAAAAGGTCTTGAGACCTCAAGATTGGCGCATTGGAATTTATCAAAAACGTCCATTTTCTCAAAACTTTATTCCTCAAGAATTCTCTTATAAAGATTATCAAAAAGCTTGGTTTCATGCTTTCTGTCTAACACATACAACACACTTTTGGTTTTTTATCTTTGACAAAACTTGTCCAAAAACTTTTCCAAAATGATTCCAACAATGGTTTAATTTTTTCGGTTTAAATGAACAAATCCTCCCACCTTCGGTTTTGGAAGGATATCAATTATTTGCCAAAAATTTCAACAACAGTGAAGATCCTTTACTTGCATTTTCTAGTAATTTCATACTTGCCAAGATAATGAGTTGACAATTTCATATCACTACACCTCCTCCTCCAAAATTCAGACAATTACAAAGAAAATTCCTTATTAAATGGTGGCCTAGTTTTTCCATCCAAAATGTTAGTCCACCAGCTATGAGGATATGGATTTCTCAACACCCTCAGATATTTCAGCCTCAACAACAATCAACATTTCTAACACAAAAATCAAAACTTCTGGCGGAGCTAGCTCAATGCCAAACCCCACAAGATATGGACAAAATTATTAGGGCCATCGGATCTTCCTCTTCTCAAAAGGCAGATTCAGACAACACCAAATCTCCAAGTGATCAAGATGAGGATGACTATTTTGTCATGTTCCAAAACTAGATCAATTATGTGTTCAATAAAAGACAATAACTCAGCACCCAATGACTCAGCATCGCCTTTTTTCCAATTTTCAAAAGTTGCAGCTTGATATTCAAGACTTTTGGTAATGACAAAATTTTATCTAGCCGACTTTATCACTTGTCAAAAGTAAGAAGTAAAATTGTCAACATTATCTCTGCAAGAATTGAAGACATCCATCAGACTTATCTTTTTCCAAAGTTTACAACTGTCAAGCTCCCCTGACAACAAACAGGATTTTTCAAGAGTCCATTAATGAGCGTTATCCTTTGTCTACTATCATCTCGCCAACTGCTACTTCCTAATCTCTTTAAGAAATTAGACATTTCTAAAATAATTATAACCTAAAAGTTCCAGTTTCTCTCCCAGATCACAGGACCACCAAGGTACGGGACCACCTCCGGGACCACCTAACACGGCTGACCAATCACAACCTAGAATCAGTTCTAGAGTTCTTCTAGATTAAAACCTTCTAGATTTATCTAACCCTTAAATTAATCAAGAAATAAAGCGATTACGATGAAGCAATAATCTGCTACATTGCATAAATAGTAACAGAGAACAGTATTGTGAACAGTGTTTTGAACAGTAATTTGCTACAGTAACTACGTTTTATGGGTGTTGTTTTGTGCAGTTTTTAATTTCTAATCACTACTTCTATTGACTCTACTTGGCTCTGATACCATATATAGCAAGATCCTTAAAAAACAAAGTAATTGAAAGAAAACAATGTAAATGAATGAATTAAAAGCAAAGTAAATGCATTGAAGCCAAGTTAAATAAAGAAAATATTGTAAATTGATTGAAAGTAAACAAAGTAAAATAATATAATGAATGCAATGAAGAAAAACTTACAATTTTATTGCTTTGATAATTTGTACATGAGAGTTTTGCTCTCAAAGTTTTGTCTGAAACTTAACTCTCAAAACTTCTACCGATACAACTGAAGTACTACATATTTTATACTACAACAAACCGGATTTCAAAGGCATTTGAATCCGTTACATTTTTACAATATAGACTAACAAATAAAGTTGTTGATAAGTGATGAGCTGTCTTGGATACGTGTCTTGAATTATTGAGGACCTGCTGTGAAAATGGCAGCAAAGGATAATGCTTATTAATGGACTAATGAAAATTCTTGTTTGTTGTCAAGGAGCTTGAAAATTGTATACTTTGGAAAAGGATAAGTCTGATGGATGTCTTTAATTCTTGCAGAGATAATGTTGACAATTTTGCTTTTACTTCTGACAAGTGATAAAGTCGGCTGGATAAAATTTTGTCATCTGCCAAAAGTCTTGAATATCAATCTGTAACTTTTGAAAATTGGAAAAAGGCGGAGCTGAGTCATTGTCCGTTAATCATCTTCAAATTGAGAATCTTGAGAATTGCCCGAAGGAAAATTATCTGAATCACTGTCTTCAGAGTTTTGAGGATTGGCTAGAACTTGAGAATTTAATAACTCATTTTCACCTTCATAATCTTTGACTTCAACTAAGTCAGCAGCTTTCTCAGTTGAGACTAATTGCTGAATATAAGTATTGTTTTCAGATGTTGATATTGAAGGTTTATTAAAAAGAGAAGAAGCCCAAATACTAAATGATTCTTGTGGATGTTCGTCCTCATATTTCATGAGGACTTTTTTAGCACGGAGTTCAGTTTCAAGAATAATTTTGTTAATAGGTTTTGAAGAAATGGGTAAGGCATCGGCTAATTGAATTGGTGTTGGATTTTTAAGATATCTATTTTATTCCAAAAAATCATCAATATGGATATCAGAAAGAATTCTTCGCCAAATGTCATTTGAAAGAATATTTTTTTGAAATTTTCTAAAAGTATTTTTCTTTTGAGAAAGATGACTATTTTGGATGACAGTAAAAAGATTTTTTGATTTTTGAAAATCAAGTAATATTTTTTCTTCATGAGAATTATTGCTTCTGATTGGAGTGCCCATTTTTCACTCACTCACTCACTCTCTCTCGCTCTTTGTCACTCAACTTTTTCTTTCGTTGTAAGAATTCACGGGAAAGAAAATCAGGTAATGAATTATTGTGTCCTTTGATGTGTTCAATTTCAAAGTCAAAACAAGACAGTATTGCTTGCCATATGGCGAAAATCTGTTTTGAAACTAAATTTTTTACATCTTTTTCAAAAATGAATTTTGATGCGGAAGAATCTATTCGAATAAAAAATCTTTTATTGATCAAATCATCTTGAAATTTTGTAATGCATAAAACAATTGATAAAACTTCTTTTTTGATGGTTGAATAGTTTTTTTTAGCATCGGGCTAGACTCCAGAATGCACTACAACAAAATGGCCTACGGTAACATGCAAAAAGTGTTACTGTAGGTAATTGGTAGCATTTATAAGGATGTTGTGATAGCCCATGTTACTAAAAAGTAGACAATCGTAACACTTTTTGCATGTTACCAATGTAACGACTCCTTTCTTATAAAAAAACATGCATAGTAAAAGTACATGTAACCATAATATAAAAAGTTGGGCCCAAAAATTTTCTTTATTAAACATATGCATTCTTTATACAAATATAGACAAGATTTGTGACATATGCAAAACTATCAAAATAGGGTGGACAGTGTAGCCATTTCTCTTCGTGTGCCGATGTCCATCCGACGGTGTCCTCATCTAGAACCTGCAAAAACATAGGGAACAACTGGATGAGCACAAACAAGGCTCAGTAAGTAAACCCCTAAACTCAAATATCTCCGTAACTCTTTCTTTAATATAACTATATAATTTCTCTTTCTCATAACTCCTCTATACTAACTTTCTTGCTAGTAAGTCACGGCTCCATCTGATCGGAGGCACGACTGGGACTCGCTCCCACTCCCTATGACTTCCACTCATTCTAGCCGATCGGACTTGGTTATGCATGGATTCGGAACCTTTGGCCATGTGAGTGCATAGAATCTCTCGGGTAAACTTGGGTATAGCCCTCATCCGCATGTACACTACGGGCTACACCACTTCTCTTTCTAATACTCTGGCCGCTTTATTGATGCGGCGTACATGCGGGAATACTCACTCCCGTACTCACAGGTTCCCCATCGCACAACCTACTCTATTCTCTTATTAAGCACTACTCTAGCTTTACTCTATAGTGCTCATTCTCTCTTTCTTTCTACTCTTAGAGTAGTCTAAACTCAAAAGTCTCTACTCTTTCTCTACTCTCTTTTCTAATGCATAAGTAAAGCATAATTAATGCACATCAATGACTCATACTCATTAATGCATTTATGAAAAGTAACTATGACATGTAGCAACAATTAAGGCTTTCTACCCTTACTTATGATTCTCTTGAGCATTTCATCATACAACTCATGTGCATAAATAACTCTACTCTAACTCTAACTTTTCTGTTTTCTTTAATCAACCAAATGGGAGAAAACTCCCTCATAACACCTAAATTCCCTGTCAAAAGAGAAACACTTCCATAAACTTGCTCAAAACTTCCTCCAACTTCTATCAAACTCAACCCAACATCAAGCAATTAAAACACTTCTCATAACTCAATCATAACTACTAATCTCAACAATTAAAGAATACACATATGTATATCAATCTACTCAAAAGAGTTCTTAAATCTCAACTTAGGTTGAGTTTACTTACCTTATGAGAAATTAGCTTTTTTAACACTTCTTCTTTCCTTTGGAAGCTTGCTTTTCCTCTACAACTTAACCAACAATCACAACATGAGATTTTAATCAAAACATAATAAAACTCTCATCTAAAGCACAAATCCTTACCTTATGAAGCTTTAGATTAAAACCCTACTAAAAGTTTCTCAAAAAGGCTCTTGGAAATCCTTGGAAGATTGAAGGAAATTTGAGAGAGTTTAGAAGAATGAAGGAGGCGGTGGAATGGGAAAATGAAAAGCTTTCAAAGACTAAACCCTTTTTAATATCTCTTAATAACTCATTCTTCCCATTTTGCCCTTGTTCTTTCATGGAAATTCTATCTATATCCTTTGCTTCCTTACTAACACACCCCCATACTAACATATTCTCCTTGAAATTTCCTTACAATTTACTCCCCACTTTTCTTGCTAATTAGGGGTAGAATGGTCAAAATGCCCTTAGGGAAGAAAATATCTAAAACTCAACAAACATTTTGGTCGGACTGTCGCCGCGGCGAGGAATCTTCTGTCGTCGCGACGAAACTGTCCAGAAAGTTTCCCGTGGTTTCAACACCTCTTCGCCGCGGCGAAAATTCTTTTTCGCCCCGACGAAGCTTGGCACACTACACTCCTTCTATCTTTAACCAATTTCAGGGCAAATATTCAACACAACACTCAAACTAATGTCAACCAAACAATATCATCAAGATACCAACTCAAATAAGAGCAAAAGAAGGAACAATAACTACGTACCTCAAGTGGGGCGTTACAACCAATCATTTCAATAACTGCTATAAAATGATGTTGTTAAGTATATTGTAACACTAATTCACAGTTACGAATGATTTTTGGTAACACTACATAAATGCTACAAATAAGTTTTCTGCAACATTCTTAACCTGTTACAATTTAGTTTTCTGTAACATTATCAAAATGCTATAAATAAGTTTTCTGTAACATTCTTAACCTATTACAGTTTAGTTTTTTGTAACATTTTTACAATGTTATAGATTGGCTTTTTTTAACATTGTTAAGATGCTACAGAAGAGTTTTTAATAACATGTTAAAAGTGCTACCAAAGTATCATTCATTGTATTTAGTAACTATTACAAAATTATTTTCCCTTACATTTTGAAAGTGTTATCAATGTATCGTTATAGCATATATACATACTGTTACAGTTGTTATTTTAATAATACAAATTATAAACAATGATACACTAATTTTTCATAGAATATTTCATTGATGGTGAACCTCCATATACAAAAAGTTTGCATATATGCCTAATAAATACGCACCCACATCCTTTAATCTAATACAAAAAGCTTCATATATCATATCTTATTTTGTAACGTATAAACCTTCATATACAAAAAACTTTATATATGCCTAACAAATATGCACCAATCATTTTTACATTA